>JAPYZI010001288.1:0-51141 GCA_030523105.1 Ophioninae sp. A BG-2022a
TAACATTATAAATCCGGAAAATATTCGAATATACAATAAATCTATGCATAAACATTTCATGCACAAAAGTTGAGGTCTGAACAATATATGCATTCAGTATTTTCTGAACTTGTTCATTGTTTGGGTTTCTTTATATGAATATTCTTCATATATAGGGTTTCGTCACGAATCGTCAGCGTTTCAGCGTTCCTACATTCATAGGAACGAATCAACGGGCACCGTCCGGCCTGCGTACTCGTATTAAAGAAATTATAAGATTTAACGATCTAAAGGAATATTGATGCGGTATTAGGTAATCTGGCTGCAGCTCTTCGACAGTTTCGCTTCTCATCGTTTCGCCAGGTACGGAGTTTCGGGGGTCTTTTCGAAAATATGTATGCAGGTATATTCCCATATGACAATAATAGGAGAAAAACGAAGCGCGACAGATCGAGTCTTCTCATTCTTCGCGTTGGAATTCTCGGCAATATTCCTCGTCAAATTATACTTCAGGATGAGAGAAAAGCGTATAGAGTTCCACCAACCGATCTTTCACGGGGCGGACACGCCGGCGTTATTGGATTACGTTTCTCGATCATTGTGCCTTCTTACATCGTCCTAGCAAAGAGACACATACACACACGTATGCACGCTTATTCATACTCCAGATTTTCCATATATCGAACAGTCCAGCTGCATCATCCTTACAGGACGACGAAGGGCTGATCGTCGAACGTTGGTGGCCTAAGGGCTCAAAAGCTCGATCCAAGGGCTTGCATAACGAAGGGCCAAAGGGCGTTACGAAGGGCCAAAGGGCCCAACGAAGGGCCAAAGGGCTCCACGAAGGGCCAAAGGGCCCCAAGGCCTTCTCGCGAATATGAAAATAATATTTCCTTCTTGCGACTCTCGCAGCTCCGAAAAGCCTGCTGCCAGGAATCATTCTCCCCCACGCTCGGGGTTTTATGATTGATATTTATTCAAGTGACTGGAGGAACGTCGAGGCGTCAACTCCACGTCCTTTATGCGCCCATTTCATTATTGTTCGGATTCGCGTCCATTCTTTACTTCCCGTTTCTTCTTTTCTTTCTTTCTTTTTTCTTTCTCGTAAAGTTGACGCACGATCGGTCACCAACGATATTCGGATTTTACCGATCGCTTTATTTTTCTGCCTTTTCCTCGCCGTTACATTATCCTACGAATTTTTGTCCTTTCAGCGTATCTTATTCGACTCTTCTTTTTCTTTTTTTTTCACGAGTCTTCTCGTCCTCGCTGGGCTCCACGAGTCGATCGATCGTCGTCGTGACGAGCAAGTTTTTGCTTCGTGTATCGCATGACAGCGCTTCTATCTTTTTTTCTCTGCAGGAATATTATTTTCCGTTAGGAATCGGGGCCTTGTGGAAATTTGGGCCCTCTCGGCCGAAGAGTGGAACGAAAAACGGAGAAATTATTTATAAATAATCATTAAAATCAGTTTTATTCATATGTAATTAAAGTGAAATATTTCTGAAGAAAAACTGATGGAACTTTATTTAAAATTAAGATTTTCAATTAAAAATGAAAAAAGACCAGGGATTTTTACAAAATCGAAACAGTCGATTGGCCAAGGATACTTTATTTACGTAAGAGTTTGTTTATTCTTATACTCTATTTATTTGTTATTTACAATTGTTATCATTTACGTTATTTTATTTTCTTTACATTTCATCTCTACATTTATTGAAATTGTTTTTTTAGGTGAAATAAAAAATGTGCATGAAAATGAATGCATATTCATTATTTTTCATTTTATATATCACTACATCTTCATATAGGTATTAGATTATTTGAAAATTCTTTTCAGCATTTTTCCCTCTTTTTTCTTAATTAAAAATCGAATGGAAATTCCAGATATTCCAATATGCATGAATATATACATATATATATTGATATTCATGCGTATTGGATTCTCTGGAATTTCCATTCGATTTTTATATATATAACGCCTAGGGAAGAAAATTTATGGTTGATTGCAGGGCAATCGGAATATAGTTGTGTTAGGCATGATTGACATATATATATATAAATACGACTATATTTATATAATTACTTTTTTACATATTTGCATGTCCCAGACGAAGAAACGCGGAAACCCCATCACACCGAAGGCAAGGAAATGATCTCATGGATCGGGCAAGGATGAAATAGGAGCCGCGCGTAGCTGTACATATAAGCCGAGAATATCGGTGCCTCTACGGCAGCACCAGCTTACTAACGATCCTCAGCGGTATTCCTCTCGACTGTTAGTATAACCCGCTACTTTCAATGGCTCACAAAGCGGCGTACATGCAAGCATTTCTCTCTCTCACTCTCCTTCTCTTTCTACATATATGTATATGGGAATCCTCGCGATCCTCGGATCCGATAGAGCGCGTTGCAAGCTGGGATTCGACAGGCGATACAATAATTGGCCGTGCATCCGGTCGATTAGATATTCCGGAAATGGCTCGATAATTCGAGATTCGATGGGTTGCCTGGTGGCAGAAGGGAACGATGATGTTTCAGAGCTGATAATGTACTGGATCAGATTGATAAGGAGTGACACTTCGATCGTTATCGAAAAGGACTGATGTATCTACTGGTCATCAAAGTTTTGCAGCTTTTAATTATAAATATTCATATATCAAAGCTTTTCTATGATTCGGGGTCTCTATCAATAATGGTGACGTTTAGGGTTAATATATTAGTTCTTATCAGGAAGGAGATATATACATATATATATATGTCCTTATAAAAGTTCTCCAGTTCTTATCAAGAAGATATGTTTAATCCTTATTTCTAAGGGTTGACAAATTAATTCTTATTAAAAATTTGAAGCCCTTACCAGGAAGGTTGATACATGGACCCTTATCAGGAATTGTTGACGTGTTATCCTTCTTCATATTTTTGCCACTCTTATCATAAAGTATTGACTCAAATGTGATACTCGTATTTGTATCAACGCTTATCAAAATTTGATGAAATTTCAACTTTTATTAAAAAGGGCAATGATAAAAGTTGGTATATTTACCGTCATCAAAGAGGATTCATATATTTAGGATTTGCTATATTGATATATCAATATATATTGATATATTAATCCCTTAATATATATAAATATCGATATATTCATATACCAATATATAGAAATATTGATATATATGATTTGACAAAACCTTGTCAAAATAAATATCAGCTACTGATATTAATGTATCAACCTCTTCGATAAGGGCTGGAAAAGTTTGAAAAGAGAAGCGATGTATCAAGACTTTTTTAACAAGGATCGATGAATCAACCCTTTTTTATACGGATCGATATATCGTTTAAAAGGTTCATATATTAATTCCAATCACGAAGAGTTGATACATTAGTGCCTATAAAAACAAAACGATGTATCCACCCTAATCAATCGGTCAATATTCGAAAGAGAAGGAAAAGTTCGCGCGGAACGTATATCTCTCAACCATACGTTGGCGGTTGGTGGTTCTGTCAAAATTGCCAATGACTGGACACGCCACTACGAATTCCGAGCTCGAGTCGAGTCTCCTTCAATAACGTATAATATGCCGGCAACCGCGGCAGGCTCTGCCGCAAAGTATATCTCCCGAACGCCGCTGAAACGCATCGTCTGTGTGCCCGCCAATAAATAATTGGCGTTGCGTGCCGCCGAGATAAACGAGCGTGATTGGCGAAAATAACGATTAATAATTATCCGCTGGTATGATTTCTCTCTCTCTCTCTCTCTCTCTGCCTCTCTACCCCTCTCTCTCTATTTCGATTCTTTTTTCTCTCTTCCGCCTCCGCCAGAATTCTGGAAGCACAGCATGAGGAGAGGCCTAGCCTTTCACTGCTTTCCCTCCTTTCCTCCTCCCTCACGATAAAATGTTAAATCCGCTCGGGTAAAATCTTAAAAAACACGCCGAGAATTGCTTTCGACTGAAACATACAAATATCTGAAAGAGATATGGACATACTTGTCTTTAACATTGGGAAGAACTATATAATTTTCCTCCATAGGGCTAATATGGCGAAATGATCTTGAACAGTGTTTTTATTTTTATTTAATTCATTTAATTTCAATATTGTTTCGAATAGATTAAATCAATTATTTGATTAATATTGTTTCATTGGTTCAATTAAGTTAACTTAAAAACTGAATAAAAATCTGAAACTAATGTTTTCCAACTCTTTCTTTTTCAGATAGTCATTGTTAACGAAAAAATACTTTTACTTCTTTATAAATTCTTTTATTTCTGTTTCAGATTAATGGCAGATGTGGAATTAAGACGTTTTTTTACGACCATATTTTTTTAGATTACGATTTTTTAGATTATGACCATATAATTTTAGATTACCACACTTCTTAAATTTCAGTTATATTCAAACAATTTTTTGAATATAACTGAAATTTTGTTTATCTAGTCCAGAATATGCTCGAAGTTTTGGTCTCTAGATCGGAATACCACATATGCACATCCGAATGAAATTGGTTGATCTGAAGAAAAGTGGATGAAACGGAACGAATAATTTTCGAGATGATAATTCTCAAAATTTATCTATTTTTTCGTACCCTGATACCTGTAAACTCCACTAATTACCGGTGTACACGTTATATGCACGGGAAGAATAACCAAGTGACAGGGACTGCTCGTCCGAATGAGAAAGTCAGTAGACCAACCGCCGGGATATTAACTCGAGTAATCCTTTAACGCGTGTCGTTCGTTGAGAGTGAACTCACGTGTACTTCCTAATAGAACACACATATCCGTACGTATACAGTGAAATCTCGATTATGTAACATTCGGTGCGTGCGCTGGTAGAAAATTAGTTGCGTGGATATGAATCTGCGGAATTAAGAGCGCACGGATTTGCGCAGTGGGATGCGCAGGAACGAGCTATGCTTGATAGGGATGCGCAATGGTACGTTATGCGTAGTAGGAACGCGCAGTTGTAGGTTATGCGTAGTAGGGATGCGCAGTTGAAGGTCATGCATAGTAGGGATGCGCAGTTGTACGCTATGCATAGTAGAGATGCGCAGTAGCACGTTACGGGTAGTAGGGATGCGCAGTTGTGGGTTATGCGTAGTACGTATGCGCAGTAGTGTATTTTTCACTGTATGGGAGCGCATTTGTACTTTATGTATGATCGAGATGCGCAGTATTAGATTATGCATAGCAGGGATGCGCAGTGGCACGGGTAGTACATATGCGTAGTAGCGTATGTTTCATTGTATGGATGCGCAGTACTACGTTATGCGTCATAGAGATGCGCAGTAGTACGGTAGGCATAGTAAGGATGCATAATAGGACGTTATCGTGTTGTAGCCACTTATGACTCGCCAATATCAGATCACTTTTATGTTCATCGTTGAATATTAATGCTCTTTCAGGAATACTTGGACCATCTATATTACTCTTGCAAGCTTGAGTAAACCAAGCCTGATACAGATGTCATCCAGTACCGCCGCGTAAACATTTTTTTTGTTTGTTTTCTTTTTTCTACGCCACTTTCAGCGGCCATCCTGAAAGTGATAGAATATCGAAGTTTAACTGTATATCGGCAAACGTCATGCTGGCGACGCATACAGGATCAATCAACGAGATCGAGCGCAGGCCTTCTCTAGATGTTCGTACACGTACACGCTCACGCGTAATGTACACGGCGTTTATGTACGTCTCGCGTTTCGACACGAGCCGAGAGTGGAACGCGTCGACACGCGGAATGATGAAGACGCGAGAGAGTTGACGAGCGCGCGTGCCGTGCCCGCTTAACCATTTGGTTTGTGTATATGCGTGATAACTGCTGGTGGCACTTCGACCTAATGTGTATTTCCAAATGGGACCACGTCGAGACAAGCATAATTTCGTAAAGAAAAATGGGTCGATGAAATAATTTTTTTTGAGGGACAGTCGCAATAGAAATTATTTTTTCCTTCTTTCGTATCCGCAATAATGACAGTTCGTCAGATATTATTTTAATGGTGATGTATGAAAGCTTCTGAAGATTCACGGAAAATTACTGGAATCACCAGGACTTTGCTGCTTAGCTCACTCTCAAAGTTTGGAACAAATTTTAAATTGTATTTTCCGCGGAATAGTGATGTTCAAATAATTATAACTCGCTGACACTAACGGCTGTCTAATTAATTGATTGATTATTATCAGTCATTTCAACGCGGTGTTTCTCCCCTTCCTACGTTTCCTCCCACCAGTAAAAAAAGATAAAACTGCACGACACACGCGTTGTACGAATCAACCGCCTCGGCGGTAGTTCATCGCATGACGGGTGCAAAAAATCTGACAGCAATCGGGAAAAGGACAGAAGATAAAGTAGGGGGAGGTGTCATCGTCAATGAGGGATACACGTACGGGACAGGGCGACAGCGAAAACGCGAAAATGCAGCGGAGCGTGAGGGGTTAAATAATCTTGTTAGCAGTCGAGTAGCCCGTCGATTCGATGTCCACTGAATATTTGCATATATGTATATATATGCGATCGTTCAAAGAGAGGAGGGGAAAGAGAGAGAGAGTGAGCGAGGCGAAAACACTGAAATGAAGATAGAGAGATCGATAAATCGATAGTATCTAATATTTTCCACTCAAATTCTGGCATATAAATATTTGTTTATTCTAATATTTCAATTTTATTTTTATTCTTCTTATTTTCCTTTTATTTGTATTTTAATTATCATTAATAATAATGTAGCTAAGAATGAAAAATAAGACTGTCAGTCGAAAAGTACATTACTCTCGTTACATACATTTTTAACTTTAATAATTTATACATCGAGTTGACAAAAAAAAGGGAAGGAAGAAACGAAACCAAAAAAATCAGAAATAAAATACATATTAAAAAAATAATCGCTACAACTCGAAATAAAATTGAAAACAAAATAATTAGTGAAAAATAATAAATGTCAGTAAAGAAAGAAGAGGAAAAGGAGATAGATAAAAATGGGAGTGACCAGCCAA
The DNA here is from genome assembly GCA_030523105.1 of Ophioninae sp. A BG-2022a. Taxonomy (NCBI): domain Eukaryota; kingdom Metazoa; phylum Arthropoda; class Insecta; order Hymenoptera; family Ichneumonidae; species Ophioninae sp. A BG-2022a. The sequence goes on from JAPYZI010001288.1 coordinate 6,966, forward strand.
ACCCTCAGAAATTGTCCCAGGAAGAATCGCCCTTCACAAGGTCTGGTTTGCAGTGAAACGACATATATAAATTGAAAAATAGTTAAATAAACACACAAGCATATATATATATATATATATATATGTGGATGGATAGTAATATTATACGAGATTGGCCAGTGACAATTAACTAACGAGCAGTTGACACAACTTATCAAATATTATCCGGCTGGCCCGGGTGGTTGAATCTGTCCGACGACCGCGCAACCGCACACGTCATATCCGGTCCCCTCGTTCGTCGAGTGGACTCGTTCAATTAAACGTATACCGTTGGCTGTGCATATTACACCCGCACGCTGGCCACAAAACCAGAGGGGCTCGTTCCACCCAAATGTTAATTTTTTTTAACGTACGAGAAACATCCGAAAGAAGAACGATCCGATCTAAATTTGTCCAAACAGGATGGGCGGATATAAAAAATATTCTTGAAAATAACAAATTCCTTCGGCGTGCTGATAAACAAATGTTTTCGAGAGCAAGTAACTTGTTTTTGCTACCGTCATAAAAACAAAACCGAAAAATAATACCATTTTGTCTTAAATGTGGATAAAAAATTGTTTTATAAACCATTTTTTTTTCTTTATGTTCATAAAACAAATATTTCAAAAATAACAATTATTTCTATGCACACAAGAAAATAATGAAATAGAAAAGTATAACAATGGTTTTGCGATATTCGTGGCAACGAATATTTCGAATAATAATGTCTTTTTATCATGCGCGTGAAAAAAGATGCACGAAAAAAATTTTTAAAAACATCTTCCTCCCACCTACTTTCCGGAGGTTCAATTCCAGCCTCGTCAAAAAAAAAAGGAAAAATTCGTGATAAAGAGGAGGAAACTGTGGAGTGTGGATCGACGGGGGAAAGGGTTGCGGGGTGGTGCGAAAGGATGATCAAGAACCCGCGTGCACAGGGAGCGCAGATGAGAATGATATCCACCGTACATACGAGACCCCGCAGGGCACCAGGGAGATACAAAATTGGCAAGGGGTTATAACATAATTGTATTAGGCGCGAGAGCAGAAGAGAGAGTCAGAGCAAGAGAGAGAGAGTGAGAGAGAGAAGGGGGGAGGGTGGAGTGGTCTCTTTCTCTTCGTCTTTCAACGCGAGGGGGAGCAAACCGTGAAATTAATGCCTTCGGCTTATCAGTGGCCTGACACTTTGCCCGGCGCTAAAAGTCCATAATATATATGTATATATATGCGTGTGGATTCGTACACCCCACTTTCCGGCACATTGGCGTAGCCTGGAGGAATTGTCTTTTGTATGTATGCAAATCAATCCATCGTTGGATGAAACACTGGCTCTTTCGCCTGCAACTCGTGTCCTTATGAGACAGTGAAAGGTTTTTCGCAACGCTTTCCAACCCCTTAAGAAACGACCTTTTCTAATGTAAATTTAAAAAAAAACTGGAGTAGGGCGTAGCGAATTTATAGCCATTAAGGTGTTAGTAAAAAAATAAAAAGAAAAAAACATTAAAATGATCGAAATTAGTTAAAAAATGGCATTAGTGATATTACACAAGGATTAAAAATAAAACACTGAGACACAAACTTTTTTCAAGTCGAACAGTTCAATATAAAAGGACCGGTTGGATCGAAATGCTGTTTTGCTGTTTGATAAAGTTGTAATATTCATTCGATAGCACTCTTTCTTCTCTACGAAACTGTGCTGATCGTTTTTTTTTGAGTAATTAAAAAACAATTTCTTTTGAGGCTTAGAAATGGAATATTTGAAGCAACATTTTCAAAACCTGCTCTTCTTCGCTTTTCATCGAGGCGAAAAAGCTGCTGAAGCAGCCCGAGACATTTGCAACGTCGAAAGGGTTATCGAAAATCCGAAAAGCAGGTGTCGAAAAAGTTCTATGTGACTTGATCGCACGACAAAATATCACACGATACAATATCATTCTACAAAACATCACGATGATAAAATATCCCCTGGAAGCCGAGAAACAAATAAACCCAAACGAACATACAAATCACACAAACACACGCAAAGAAACACAAACAAACCCAAACAATAATGTTTTGTCTTGTGATATTTTCTCGTGTAATATTATGTCACGCTACATAATATTACACGACAAGCTCCATCGAATGAATATTATACACTTTGTCAACTAGCAAACAAAATCGTTATTAAACAAAAGAAAATACAAAAACGCTACGAACTTATTCCCAAACCCATTACATCGATACGAATAAGTTAGTTCGGGTCACACTTGGCGCACGTACGTTGCACATCGTCCATACAACTTTGGTCACGCTCTTTTTGGCTGTTTTCCTTTTTTTCTCGTCCCCAGTATATCCGACCGCTGTCCCTGGGCAACCCCGCAACCCTCGCTCTTCCCTGGCACACATGGATGCATATTGGATTACGCACAAGACGAAGGAAAAGGGCGAGAAAAAAATGAGGGTGAGTACGGAAAATATGTAGGGGAGAGGTCAAACTGTGAATGAACGTGGCAGAACTCACGAAGGGGCGGGAAGTGAGGGACAACTGAATTGCAATGTAGTACCAAAGTGTTGTAAGAAGTTACTATAATAATAAGTAAATAATAATAATAAGAAGAATTGTGAAAGAAATGTGACAATAATAATATTAATAATTCTATTTATCGATTGTATAGAATACAAAAAAATAAAAAAATAATAAATATTGATTACGACAAATAATGATAAAATAAAGAATATAAAAATTGTGATGATCACGAGAACGATATTAAAAATAATTCATATATATTTATAAATGATAATGAATTATATTTGTTGTCTCAATTTTCATTCATAAATTATAACGAATTATTTTTATCGCCACAATCATTCACAGATGATAACCAATTATACGCATTTTCATCTTCTAATGGGGCCGACGAAAATAATGATAATAATAGTAATAAAAATAATTATGATGATAACAACACATCGTATCAGGCACGAAGATGGAAAAAAGGGCGACGGAAAAATCAGGGAGAGAAAAGATATTGCCGAAGAAAATAGTTTATGTGACGAGGAAGGGACACTGCGAATGGATGAGGAGGAGGAGGGGTCAGAGACGAAGGAGAACAAGGTTAGGGACAACCAAATTTCGAAATCAATGACAGGCCCGCCTGTTTGTCAATGTGAGGTTAGGGGTTCTCCGGCGTCACTCGGATTCCTTCGATAATTTCGATATGGAAACATCTGTTCGGGACCGAAACGAATTTTTCTCTCGACATACATATTTTCTTATTTCGTTCGGTTTTTTTTTCAAATTAAAAAAAAACAGTAAAAATAACATAAAAACAACGACCGATCCATCGGAATGTCACGGATTTCCGTTCGATTCTCTAACGTCCCAAGGGACACTCTAAAAGTACGAGAAACTATTTAAAGTCTTGAAAGGGAAAAAAAAACGAAAAAAAATGAAAAACACAAAAAACTTGCGGCGTCGTTCCTCGGCGCTAATGGGCGAAGAATGCCCGGTAGAAAATTTCGGGCGGTGGCGATGTATTTAGGCGAAAGAATTGAACAACGAGGGAAGTCGAAAAAAAATAAACCAAAGGTTAAAAAGTGGCGAACACGAGGAAAGAGAGAGAAAAAAAATATAGCGAAACAAAACGGGCGAGAACGTTCGAGTGCAAATATTCGCCGAGAAAGAGTAAAAGTTCGCGCGTGCGCCGGGACGATTTCAGGCTTTTCTTAAATTGGAAACAAATGCGCCCGCTGAATTTACGACTGCGTGCCTGTACGACAATTTACACTCCGCCACGGAGACGAATAAATTTGTGTCATCTCGCTTCGAGTGGTGCTCGTCTGCTGTTAAAAATCTTTTTTTTTCTTTGCTTGGAACGCTCCTTACGCGTTTTTTCATTTTTTTTACGAATTCCATACAGTAATTTTTATGTAGCTGAATCCAACTCGAATGATTTACGATATTTTTGACTTTTTGAAAAAAGAAACCATTTTTTCACTTTTACTTTCCATTTTTTTACCCCGAAAGTGATTATTGATGTTTTTTTTTATTTTTTCAAAACTTAACGGCTGCCATAGTTGGTGGTTTTCCCTTAGCCTTTCAAAAATAAAAAAAAAGATTTTTCTTATTTTCTGTTCCAGAGATCTTTTTGGCTTAAAGGAATTATTTCGTGGAATTATTTTTTATGTTTCGTTTCGATATTTTTCCACACAGTTTATCCTTTTTTTATTCTGCAACTCGTTTTTTTATTCCGCAACTCGCAGAATTTTCTACCTGCATTATCATTTTAACAATCAAAAAACCCCCTTTTCCAAAGTCCTTTTTTTACTGATAGAAAAATAGAATAAAAAGAAAACACTATCCCAGTATTTTTGTTTTAATGCCAGAAAAATAAAAATAAAAATCGCCATCCCGAACGTCATTTTTTCATTGGTAGATCGACAATCATAGTTCCAAAAAAAGAGATAATAACATTTCAAAACAAAAAACCAAGTCCACGAGTCTATATCCGAAAATGCGTTCCATCGAAATATCACCAAAAAAAAAAAAAAAAACGAAAACCCCAACAACCCCCCAACCAAAAGAAGTGTCCACGGGTGTCCGGGTAGTGAGAATATCGAACGAACGCCAGGAGTGTGACGTTATCGGTCTTCAACGAATTTGCAAGAGATAGACGTCCAGCCCCTTTGTCCCTCCTCTTCCGCGATCCGATTCCCTCTCCTCTGTGTCCCGGCAGCGCAGCACTGACAATTGCATTATTGTAACTTCGGTTCGGCGGGTTGGGACCAACGAAAGAGAGACCACCGAGTGGCATACGCGAGCATCCTCGATGCGGTGGATTTCGCGGGATCCCTGCCCGCGTTACCTACGGACAGTCGTCGTCGTTTTCGCCCTCGGCGATGACGACGGGGATGAGCGACGGACCCGCCAAAGATCCGGGAGCAACGCCGGACGATCGCGGGCTCTGTTCAACAAACTGCCGCTGCTGAACGGTCATCGAGATATATGTGCGAAACTATCGAATCTCCGTTCACACACACACTTATATATATATATATATATATATATATATATATATATATATAAGTGTGTTTGTGTGTATATACATAAAAATATGTATGTATGTACGTATGCATATATCCGCTGGAGCTTTGCTTCCAAAGCTAGAGGAAGACGAGTTGGCGCTCGATAAGGTACCGCATTGTCCACCGAGAGCCGAGAGATCGGGGAGAGTCGTACGAAACTGCCCGGGTGTATCCGCCAATGTCAACTATCTCACTCGAATATCGTTTTTCCCGGTCTCCGATCTTTCTCGCTTCGCTTGCAACGTCTCCCCGTACGGTACAGGTATAGGGGATCTTTATCGATGACGATGACTGTCGTGTTCAATGAATATATGTTTTATTGTTGTTTTTATTGTTTATTGGTTATTTATGTTTTTTCGATCGGTCTTTCAATTGTTTGTAGGATATATTCATTGTTCATGATTTTTCGAATACGTTTATTCGAATGTGCATTTATTTTGTCATTGGTTATCTGTGTTGCTGTTGTTATGATTATTATTATTATTGTTGTTGCTGTTTTTGTTGTTGTTATTAATATCATGGTGATTATTACTGTTATCATCATCATTATCAGGAATATTGTGGTTTATTATTATTTTAATGTTTTACTATTGTTTTGTTTATTATTTTATTTTTTATTTTATATGTTGTTATTATTATATATATTCTTTGCAGTGTTGTAATACCGATGTGTGATGATAGGAATAATTCATTATGTATAGACGATGATGAATAATTCCTTATATCGACATCATCAGTATCGTCTTCATCATCATCATCTTCCCAATTATTATCATTGCGATCATTAGATGAAATGGTATTTCCGTGTTACGTTGTTTTTTGCTACTGTCAGGATGATCCTCGAAGTTACATTTTCCTCGCATATATGTGTGTGTGTGTGTCGATTCACCCCCTGTTTACGTTAAACTTTAAGGGCTAATTCTGTATTCTGTGCAGCCGAGTCTCGCGCACACCAGTGTATATATATCCGGCTGAACTCATCGCCATATAACTGGAACAATCCGTGCCCCTTGCACCCTGCGATACTCTGATAAGAGTACAATATCATACTGGTGAAAATCCAAACGGGCGCCCGCTCACCCCTTATATTATTCGTGAACGATGAGAAAATTCCGCGTTCAACTTTTAACCAACGAGACAAAAAAGTAAATAATATTGTGAGATATGCGTGAGAAAAATGTAACGATGGATGGTGATAAGAAAATAGTGATGACAATAATGGTAATGAAGATGGCATCGATATTTCAAAAATAATTCATCATCGTGGATGGATCATGGCGAAATATTTTATAATCATCGTCCGATCGTTATTTTTTTAACGATAATGATAATGATTATAGAGATATTGGAGATGTTGGAGGATAGTCAGGTCTTTGGAGGATCAATATAATTATCAACATTATGATAATCATCGTTATAATTGTCAACATTATGATAATCATCGTTATGATTATCATCATTATTATCATTATTACATAATTGGAATATGAATATAATCATCCTCACGATATTTCAATAACGTTAACTCCGATTATCATCACGATGTCGAAATCATCGTCGTTGCGATTATCATCATGCGAAATCATCATGATTCATAGTGATAACTATTTAATGATGTTCTCATTATCATTAAACGACGATAACTGCCGATAACAATAATAGTAATAACAATATTAGTCATAACGATGATGATGATGGCAATATGAAAATAGTTTTTTTTTTTAAGTTTGGATACGAGCATAAAGTAAACGTCAGCAAGTCACGGGAAAGCAGAAAAAGCTTCGGAGTTATTCGAGGTTGAAAAGTCGCGGTAGCGCGGACTGATACGGAAGGGGGTTCCGATACACTATAGAGGAACAATGCAAAGATCTCGCCGTTGCGTAGCCAGGATATGGGAGATGAGAAGTGATTGCGGAGATCTCTCCTCGGTCGGTCGCCCGTTCGCAAAAGGGTCGGGATTTCGCGAGTGGTATACGAGGAGAAGAACGACGAGACGGGTACGCCGCGGAGATAACGCCGCTCGACGTACCTCACGATATACATATATTGAGTTGCACACTCGCTCACGAAGAGATCACGAATCTGCTCCCCCTCGCCCTCCGTTGTCACACGGGAAACCGCAGTGGTAACAACGGCACCCTAGCTCTGGCTCTCGTCCTGACGCTTCGCTGGAGCCGAAGAAGACAGCGAGCCATTGGCGTCGACGTTCCCGCCTGAGTTCAATCCACCAACCCTACGCCTCCAACGATTCGCTAATTTTCCTTTTTTTTTTTTGTTTGTTCCGCGTTTCACGATTTTTGGAAATTTCCGTCTCATCAACCGCACTTCGAAGAGTTCAGTGGTCGATTTTTTTATTCGATGATCGTTCGTTTCACGATTTTCGCAAATTTTGGAATCACGCACTTCTCAAAGAATTAGCTAAAACGATGAATTTTCGATCTTCAATTCGTTTCAATCTTTTTACTTTATTTTAGGTTTCCCAAATATCGGAAAATATTTTTTACTTTATTTTAGGTTTCCCAAATATTGGAGTCAATCCAGACTGACACCTCGAAGAATTGGTGATTCCTGGATTTTTAAATTAAATTATTTGTCCTTTCACGAATTTTGCATTTTAATGTCGAATTGTAAAAATAAATGAAAAAAAAAAATTGTTTGAATTATAATTGTCATCAGCTACTTCATAGGGATTCGATTATTATAACATTATAATCAATATTTATAACAACAATAATTATGATTATTCTAAGAAAATATTAATAAATATTGTTTACTCTCAAACGAATGATTACTAAAACAAGTATTACTTTACCTAAAAATAATAATGTATCTCAATCCAATTATTTATCAGAATTGATAACAAATTTATGAAAATGTGTAATCATTCAATTATTATTAAATTTATATGAAAATATAACCAACGACGAGACGAAGAAAATTGCATCCTTTTCCTTTTCATGGAGATAAATTGCTATTTGTGTCGGGCTGGTCCGAGTTTCTGAAAATCGTCGATTTTTCGAAATTTTGTCCGTCCATCAATTGGTCCTTGGTGACTCGGAGAACGTTTCAATTGGATATATACCTGACGGAATTCCGATCACAGTTCTACCGATCCAGGCTCGGTGGAAATAAAAGGGATGAAAATGACAAGCCTGTGGGAGGGCGAGGGATACTCGACGGTGGGATTTCGGTGATAATGAAATTGGCCGCTAATTAAATAGCATCGACAGGTTTCATCGGGAGAGAGGTCTAACTGACAGTACAGTGGCCTGGTCTCGGTTAATCTTCGATCTGTTAGAACACGCGTACCGACGTATCCGTGTAATATCCATGTAACCTCGACTATCAGCACGCCCGGGTCTTTCGAGGACATTCCTTATCGTTTTTCCATATGAATAGTCCCCATTTGCTGAAAGGTAATGTCGAGAACATTGGACCCAACGTATAGTTTACTTCGGGGACAATACAGGATTTTATTGTATTCCAGACAATCAAGTCACTTCGAGGACATTGGGCCCGACGTACTGGCTGTTTCGAGGACAATACACTACGATTACAGTCCAGAAATCATTTTGTGTATGAACTATTTGAACGTAATTTTGAAGCCATTGGGCCCAACGTATCGTATTTTTCGAGGAAAATACTACGAGGACAGTTCAGAAATTATTTTTAGTATTAATCTTTCGAAAGTAATTTTGAAGCTACGGGTCCCAACGTATTGTCTTTTTCGAGAAAAATACTACGAGGACAGTCCAGAAGATATTTTTAGTATTAATCTTTCGAAAGTAATTTTGAAGCCACTGGGTCTAACGTATCGTTTATTTCGAGGACAACTTCCTAGGAAGATAATCTCATAATTATTTCTTACCAATATATCGAAAGGGTATTTCGAAACCATCGGATCCAACGTATCGATTATTTCGAGGACAATTCCCCGGGAGGATAGCCCGATAATTATTTCTCCCCAATATATCGAAAGGTTATTTCGAAGCCATCGTACTGAATGTGTACGTCAAGTATTTGAAGCGCAAAGTCTGATGTCCTCAAAATCTCGGTTCCTCGTACCCCCGTTTTGTCTTCTCGATGGGTCGAACGATGATCGCGGCAATTGGAGGTAAGCCTGGGCATAGGCAAACCGTACTGTAAATTTACCGAGTCACCGTGCACACGCTCGTACACAGTCGAGGACTCGGATTGCCAGGAGGACACACGAGTAGAGGAGCGAGTCGCGACGGCGCTTCAGGAAACGAGAACTGACTGGAGGGAACATAACGGCTCGCCGTGTTACAACAATGTTCTCGAAGTACGTGTACGTACGTTCGTACGTACGTACGTACGAATGTAGGCATTACGTGTTCCAACCGTAGATCGGCCCGCGTGATGCTTCGAGCATCCGTGACGTTGCACAATTTTATTAAACTCTCGCCGAGCCAACCGCGTCTCTCTTCTTTCTATTCTTTTTTTACATTTTTTTTTTCTCTTTTTTTCCTTTCTTTTTTTTTCTCGTCGACGAGCCCATTGAACGCGAGAGAAATATCTCGCATTTCGTTTTACCGCGATGAACGTCGCTGGGCCCCGAGAGATATTGTAGGTTTGTGGCACGGCGGGGAACGGAGGACACGTGCGAGACCGATGCTGACCAACAATTTCACGAAGCCGAGAAACCAAGGTATGACAAAACAAAAAAAAATTAGAGACGAAACGGTGGTGGGCACGTTGGGCAACGGGAGGGGGGGGGGGGGCTCGCGTGTAACATTGGACACTGCGAAAAGAGGGAGGTTTCGTTTGACAGTGAAAAAAAGCCCGGCAAGAATTTATTGGGATTTGGGTTTGTTGGGCCATTTGTGGGACAAAGAGAAAAAAGAGGACAATTATTTTTTGGACGGAGTTGTTTCGGATAAGAGAGTTTGAAATACTTGGATTCGTTTTTGGGTACTTTGGATCAGTGTTGGATCGATTTGGATTTGTTTTGGGCTGATTTGGGTTTGTTCTGCATTTGTTTGGGTTTGCTTGGGCGTCTCAGTTGTAGAAAAAGGGAACGGTGCTTTTTTTGGAGATGTATTCCTGGATATGAGGATATGGATGAATTAGGTTTGTTTTGGGCTGGTCTTGGGTTGCTTTAGGGTTTGTTTCGGATTTGTTTCACTTTGTTTGAGGAAGAAGGAAAGAGTGAATATTCTTGTGGTAAAAATGATCCGGGCTTGTTTAAAGATTTCGGTTTTGATTATGGAAAAAAGCTCAAGAAGGGACAGTTTTTTTATTTTTTCTGTGAATTTGAGACGTCGTTAATTCATGGGATAAGTTCAAGACATACCTAAGCAAGCCGAATACAAACTCAACTCGTTAGGACTTCGTTGTTTTCGGCTTGTTTAGGTATGCTTGAACTTATACCACGAATCAACGACGTCTCAAATTCACAGAAAAAATAAAATATACTCCGATAACCACAGAAGTGAAAAAAACACGAAAACAAGTAAAAAAGGTCGTTGGGTACCAGGAATACAATCCCAAAGGTCATACAATCGTCCTTCAATCGTGACACATTCTTTAAACGCGTATAACTCCGTTATTTATCAATATTTCTCGGTGAAAAAAAAACTGAATCTCGGATGAGCTATTTTCAAACATCTTGCAAAATCTCAACTTCCTCGTTACGATACTTCCGTCAGAAAAAAATCTTAAACTGCGCCAGTTTTTGGAATTCTAATATTTCATCGTCCCAACAGAAAAAGGTTTGAGGTTTGATGGAATTTGTTCGTAAACGCGGATATTTATGTAGAAAAATCACATGTACGTTCACTGTCGTTGCGCAATGATACCACAAAGAGCCGAGACCCCATTTTTAGCGTCGCAGTTTCATCGCTTGCAACGAATAATCGTGAGACCGTTTCCCATCACGATATTGTATCCCATAAGTGTAAGTGCGCACGTATGGGACTGCAAGCGGATTGCGAGTGCACGTAAGACGCTACCCAACGAGGATTCACCATCAGACTCCGGGTTTCGAATGTTGCAAACGTGAAAATCCACGTATTGACACAACGGAGAAGCCACTTTCGTCCCTCTCCAAGTACAAGATCTCTAGTTGTAGCGAGACGGATTCACGATCGAGAACAACTCCGATCACGGTCTCGAGGGATGATCCGAGGATTCGTCGAACGGAGCATCGTCATCAGAAAACAAAATATCACCGACGAAATAATATGAAAAAGCTGGATAAATCTTATCTAGAGAGAGAGAGAGAGAGGGAAAAGGGAGAGAGAAACTTCGAGGACCCTTCGAGGATCCTTCTCCGAATATATATTCGCGGTCGAAGCAAACTGGAGAACAGGAAGAGACGAGAAAAACCTGAATTAGCCAAAAGCAAGGCCCAAACTCTTGGCTGGAGCCGATGAGTCAAATACTATCGTATATTTGTCAATCTGATCGATCCGAATCTGACGATTTTTGCAGTTTTGTTCCAAGCCGGAAAAAGAGGAAAAAAATATTTAATTTACATTAAAAATCGGGATATCTCGAGAACGAAAGAAAAGCCGGGATAAAGTTTCGGACGAAAGTTCGAGAGCGCGGAAGTTTACGTGTAAAACATTTGAACGTTTTTGTTCCGCGTGCGATAGGTCAGCCATAAAGTTGTAGCGAAGAATTCATAATAACAATAATAATCATGAAAACGATAGAAACTGCGAAAAGCTGGAAAGCCAGAGATGGATTAACCGACAGATAGATGGAGATAGGCAAACTTCGAGGATCCTTCCAGAACCCTTCCAGAACCCTTTCAGTCGACATATTCGCTAGAGGCGAACTGGAGAACTGGTGAAGATGAGAAATACCCGGAGCCATCCTTGCAACCCAGAAGCCACGTGTAGACAGAGACCAAAAACCCAAAGGACGGGGAAAAAGGAAAAGAGGAAAAGAAGAAAAAAAAAGAATTGGTAAAAAGCATAAAAAATAAGAGAGGGAGAAAGGATCGACATAAGATCCTCGAGAATCGAGGGCATTAGCATAAGCCAAGCGGGCGAGCTCAGCGATCGCGCGAGAGAAAGAAAGGCGGATGGAAAGTCCAACTCCGAAAGAAAGGGAAAGAGAGAAGGAAATAAAGAAAGAGATAAAACGGCCAGTTGGTATCGTTTTATATGTGTGCTCGATGGAAGGAGGAAGAACGGGAGAGGGGTGGAAGGAGAGGGAGAGTGAGCGAGGTGATTGAATTAATTTATTATGTCCCAGTTTTACTATCGGACAATTGAACGTGCATTTAATAAAAAAATTATAACAATGAAAATCACAAAAAGAATAATAAATATAAAAAGCAAATAATAATAAACATTAAAAAGTAAATAATAATAACTATAATGAGGATGGTGATGATGACCATCATGATGAGAAACAATAACAAACATATCAACAATAATTAAATCAATAATAATAGTAATGACGACAATGATAATGGTAAGAGAGAGAGAGAGATTTATAGGATTTATTTAGCGTTACCGGAATTTCGGGAAAAAAAGACATATGCGTAAAGTAAATATTACAATAACATTAAGAAAAATAAAATCAGAAAAATGAAATCAAATAAAACAATACATATTTTAAAATAAAGAAAGTAAAATACACAAAAAGTAACTTTAACTAAATAGTACAATAAAAGAACACAACTTATATGTTAAAAGAAGATAAAAATAAAAATTGACGAAACTCAAACTAAAACTCAAAGCAAATAATAACAAGTAATAAATAATAATGACGAAGAGAGAGAAAGATGATGATAATGATACATTTATTATTCCCCAGTACTCTTTCGGGCAATGTAGGATCGTAGTAATAATAACAATAATATTATGAGAATAATGAAAATAAAAGCAATCGAAAAGTAATAATGATAATAATAATTGTTATATTAATAACTAGGATTAAATATGTAATGAAAAAATAAAAGATAAAAGATAAGGATTCGAGAGATAATGATGATGATGATAAATGTATTATGCCCCAGAATACTTTCGGGCAATAATGGGCACTAGTTACAGTGACATCGCAAAATACAGACGAAACAATAGAAAAGATAAGGTTCATACAATAACAATAATAATAATAGAAAATTAAAAAGAAATATATAACAATGACAATCATTATTACCATAATGATCGTAAATAATAATAATCATGGAAATGATAATGGATAATAATAATAATAATAACTAGAATACAAATAAAATAAAATTAAAAAAAAAGATGAAAATAAGAATTCGATACAATGTACAAGTGAGAGAGAGAGAGGGAGAGAGAGAACTGTACATAGCCATATAGCACGAAAAAAACTAGTCTCTCTCCACGAGGTTTGTTTCCAGCATCAGAATGATAGAGAGCGAAAGGGAGAGAGCGAGAGAGAGCGAAAGAGAGAGATAGGAGAAATACGAAGAGAGAACCGCATTCGCCCAGCAAACGCGAGTTGAACGAGCTTTGTCCTGTAGCGAAACCGTGAGGGTGCTCCGCGAATCCTCCACCCGAGAGAGAATCGTCGCGACGTGTATATAGCGTACCATAGATCTTCCAGTGTGTGTATGGGTGGGTGTGAGCTATGCGGGCCATCGCGAAACATATCCAACGGGGGATGCTAACTCGAGGCAGCACGTGAAATGTCGCCTCCGAAAGAGGACCCGAATAGCGGGTTAGAAGGGGATGCACGTAGGGCGGAATGGGAGAAAGAGGAGGCCGAGGGAGGATGGAGGGCCGAGGTGAAGGGAATGGGTATAGATGGGCCACCAAAGATAGCCTCTTAGCTCCCAGAACGCTCGGACAGGACGCTCTTGTCATCGGATGTACCGTTCGCGAGAGATATTCGATATAACGCCGAGTATGCGCGATGTATATACGCCCTGGATTGAGGCGGGAGATACAACGGACTATTGTCTCGCGGAGGTGCGCAAATCGGCTCAACGAACTGCCAAAAGTCGATCGAAAAACGAGCTCGGTTATGATGGCAATTGCAGGATCGGCGAGATCGTAAGATCGGTATAGAGAAAATGACTGTTAAGACGACCGGAAAAAGATCGACCGGTAATACGATCGGCGAAAAGATCGATAAAACGCTTGAAACAACGATCGTTAAGAGAAACGGCAAGTCTATCGGTAAAAAGATCGGTACGAAGATCTGCAAAGAGGCTCGGAATGGAAATCAAGGCAAATGGCAAGGAGATCGGTAACACGCTCAGCACTAAGAAAATGTGGGTACAAAGATCGGCACAAAGAGAATATCAGTGAGATGATCGGAACCAAAATCTTTAAGTAGATCGGCAAAAAAGTCGGTAGAGTTTGGCGATCGGCAAAAAAATCGTTAAGTGGTTCGTCAAAAAAAGTCAGTAGAGTTTGACGATCGGCGAAAAAATCGTTAAGTGGTTCGGCAAAAATATCTGTAGAAAAATCGTCAAAAATATGACGATCGGCAAAAAGATCAGTAAGAAAATCGTCAAAAATATTGGTATGACGATCGTCAAAGAGATCGTTCGGTAGATCGGCAAAAGTATGGGTAGGAAAATCGTGAAAAATATCGGTAAGACGCTCGGCATAAATATCGGTAAGAAATCGTAATCGAATCGGGATGGGACTTACCGGTGGTGAATAGTACGATGGCCTTGAGGCAGCTATATTCCGCTGGATCGACTTGCAACGCTTTGAGCTTTTCCACTTGTTCCTGGAAGATCCTGATGTGATCCATGAAGGCGACAACGCGATCGGCGGCCATGGGGGACGCGTGAAGACCCGCGGCAGCGAGCAACGGCGCGACGTGTAACGGCATCGAGCACTGACTCGCGTTCAGTACGAAGAGTTCGCTCCAGACTAGCCTGAGCAACGCGACCTGATCGGTAACTTGTAGATCGGGGAAAAAGGGTATGTTACGGGCCCACTCGACCGCCGAAAAGAGGAGCCTCGCTGCGAGCTCGCAAATATTGTCGATGCCCATTATGTTGTTCGGCTGCATGCACTGCCCGTAACGCGCGGTCGGATAGGGCTCGGCCCTCACCAATAGGTTTATATAAGACGAAAGAAAAGGCGAATGTCCGTTCAGACTCGCGCACGCCACTACGTCACCGTTCGTCAACGAATATTGTCCCGGAAGTCCCGGTAACGAAGGCTGCGAAGGTGGCACCCGTCCTCTCTGGACCGCTGAAACAAACCAAATCAAGTTCGTATTTTTTATTCTTCAACGTTCGATCGACTGAATCCATATACAATTTGTCGTATTAACATACGAAAATCTATATAGAACCTGTTTCGCAAGCAATTATCAAATCTGTTGAATCCATTATTTATTCGAGCTTTTTTAACTTTTATGATTTTTTTTGTTCATTATTTATTATATGATTATATGATTTCATTATTTATTATATTTATTATATGATTACGAATCTATGATTTTTTTTATTCATTATTTATTAGAGTTTATTCGAATTTTATTATTTTTTTAATTCATTATTCATTCGAGTTTGAATCAGTTTTTTTTTAAATCAACGAGTGTATTCATTATTCTCTATTTATTTATGTATTTTCATGCTAAACGTTTATTCATGTTGCTGTCATTTTTTATTTGACATACGTAGTCAATTTTTCAATTCATATATATTGACAATTTATCAATTAATTTTTACTTACAGATTTTTTCTATTTATTCATAAATCCTTAATTTTTTAATTTATATATATATATAAATATATATATATATATATATATATATATATATATATATATATATTGAATTCTTTTGTTTTCGTATTTTCAACGTGTTTGAATGTTAAAATTTTTACAGATATAGTTTTAACGTTTATCAACATATGTACAATTTTTAAATTTTCCACGTGTTGATTTAAAAGAAAAGAAAGAAAAAACGCATTCATTTATTTCATATCAGTTTCTCCATTTACTTATATATTTCCAGCAACGTCTTTTCGCTCTCTTCTCACTGCGTCTTCGAGTGTAACTTTTTTTTAATGGCTCGCAAACTACACGGATCTTTATTGCCAGCGCACAACCGTTCCAGTTCATCGTTATCGCCCATTGGATTTTATCACCGTCGCGTGCAAAAGGGACAGCGTAACCTGCGAATTACCGACGATAAAAAAAGGTTAAAAAAAAGCAACAAAAAAATTGGCGAACAAAAAAATCTCCTTAGCATCTCGTCGATCTCGCGTCACGATTTATTCACTCCGAGTGTCGAAGCCTCGCTCGCGTCATTTTTCGCCATTCGCGAGAATGTATCGCCATCAACGGAAATTACCTCGAACGCGCGGTGTGACTCGTTTCCTTTTCGTTCCTTTTATGTTCTTTTTTTAAATAATATTTTTCTCTTTTTTTTCTTTTCCCCTTTTATTTTTATCGCCTTTTAACCCGCGATCAAAAGTACGCCCGTGAAAGGTGAAAATCTTGAGAGTCTCCTTTTAGTAGCTGATAATTTAACGTTCCCTCGAGAGTCCGAGAACAAAAATATTACCCGGTAAATTATGAAACGTTAGAAAACGTTTAACGTTCCATTTTATATACTTTAATGAAATGTGTGAAATCGTGAGAGGGAGGAAAGTCGAGATTGGGGATTTCGAGATCTCCGTATCTGTGGAACGTCAGCTACCGAGACAACCGTATTTTTCGAGGACGCTCCTTGAAATGACCTTCGCTCGAAATGGCTCATGATCATCGAAGGATGACTTCCGAGACATCGCTACATTTAGTGTAATTGAGTACGGTGATGATCGGTAATTTCGAGAATCGTCCCTAAACTCGACGTCCCCAAAATAACTTTTCTCTCTTTTTATCAGCCGTACATCGTATCGAGACTGGCGGGCGCCGAAACCGAACGTATACTTGAGTACGGGAGCGACCAATAACTTTGAGGACGGTCCTTAAAGTCAACGTCCCCAAAATCATCTTTCCTTAGATGCAAATCTGGTCGAGACCGAAACAAGTCTAATTCGAGTATAACGTCGAGTACTGGAACGATCTTTAATTTCGAAGACGGTCCTCGAAGTCGATGTCTTCAAAATCATACTTCAACTGATATCCATTCGTACACAACGGAACGTGAGATCGAAACGAGTCTAAGCCGATGACGCTGATGAGTGAAAGCTGATGAGTTCGGTTATTTTGAGGACAGTCCCAAAACTCCAATGTCTTCAAAACAACCAATCGCTAGACTTGCGCCGACGGTGAAACCGAGGAAGCGCACGCTCATAATCCAGCTACGATCGGTTTACTTCGAGGACGGTCCTCGAAGTCCAATGTCCTCAAAGCAACCAAACCTTCGACATAGCCCGAAAGGTTAAACCGAAAAAAGCGCAGGCTCATAATCCAGCTACGATCGGTTACTTCGAGGACGGTCCTCGAAGCCCAATGTCCCCAAAGTAACCAATCGTTTGATATGAACCGATGGTGAAACCGAGAGAAGCGCAGGCTCATCATCCAACGGCGATTGGCTACTTCGAAGACGGTCCTCGAAATCAAATGTCCCCGAAATCACCATTTCTCGTATATTGTACGTGTGTATATACGTCTAACGGAGGAACCGAGAGAAGCCATAATACGACTTGGGCCCGTCGAGTGTACTCGGGGTCGCGAGTTTTGAGGTCCCGATCTCGGCGCAATATACGTATAGTTCATTACGCGGCCGTTTATACACAAGGTTCGGTTTGGTCTCGCTCTCCTCGTCGAGAGAAGATCGCGCACACGGTGGTGGGCACCCCGCTGTGAAACGCCTGAATTCCAACCTCCGGCCCGTACCTAACGAACGAACGAATGGACGGACGCTCGGACGGACGGACAGACGGGCTTGCGGAGGATGGACGGCTTCCACTTTCTCTCTCTCTCTCTCTCTCTCTCTCTCTCTCTCTCTCTCTCTCTCTCTCTCTCTCTTTCTATCTACATTCGCGAAACGTTCCCTCGCAACTTTAACGAACCGTTCGTATATGTATTATCTGCGTATAACCGAGTTGAACGATACGCGGAATCGCGAGAGGGGAGCGACCCTACTCTCCCGACATTATTATCACCCTCGACAGGCGAAAACGCGAGAGAGCTATGGAAGATTCTATGGGAGTGAGGAACGAACGTGGAGAGGGGGAAAAGGAGTGCGGGACTGAGAGGGAAAGAAGAGGACTGCTGTGAGAAGAGTCTGTTCGGGTTTGTTTGGGTTTCGGGGAAGGAGGATGATAATGATGATGATGATCATGATCATACATTTTATTATGCTCTAGTAAGTCACTTTCGGGCAATTGCAGGGAACCAAAATTCAAAAATGATCAAAATATTAAAATTTAACAACGTAATAACTGAATATTACGAAACAAACAATATAAATTTGAAGAAACGCAAAAATATCCAATAATAATCAACCTTAACACAGACTTGACTAATTATCGACGTCACAACTTCATATGACCTTGAAAATAAATTTAAAAATAAACTGAAGCCGGACAAGAATACTGATGTGATAGATGGAACAATAAAGTAAGTGAAACCAGGATACAGTTACGTTCACCACCAATAGAAAATAAACTAATTAAAATCAATAAATTTAAACCCTCGAAATAAATAATATTTTTAAAGAACAAATGGAAAGAAAAAAAGAAGGAGGGGAAAGCGAAAGTGAGAGAAAGCGACTTCTTCCCTCACAAGAAACCCAAACGAGCTTCGATTACCCAACAGAGTCCTCGTCCAGGTCTACGATCTTTTCGTTCCATCGTTACACCCGAACAAGCTCGAGACAATACAAATTCACGAACAAACTCAAACGAACCTAAAACAACCTCAACAAAATTCCAAGCGAATCCGAAACAATTGAAACGAAACCTAAAATTGATCCAAAGTAACCCAAAGTCTCGAAGGAATCGAACACAAAGTCGAAACAGCCCGAACAAATTTTCCAACGAACTCAAACAAACCCAAACCATCCAAGCAAACTTCCGAACAAATGCTCAAACAAGTCCACAATGATTTGAACAAAAATACGATACAATGGGAAAAACGATTAAGAAGAAATAAAGAAAGATGAAGAAACGTATAAGGTACCTGACCCATGTAAGGCTCAGTGCCTAATAAAGTCCACTTTTAAATATACAAAATTACAAAGTCAAACGGATTGAGCTCTCATCGTCGAGTGTCCAACTTTGAATGGCCGCAATTGCCAGAGCAACCGCCGCACTGTGGCGAACCCAAACAAATTTACAGTAGATAGAAGGCAGCACGTGCGATCCCACGTAGGCGTTTATTCGAATTCGACGTGCTAAAACTTTCGACAACAAAAAAATGTTTCCAATATTACTTAATGAATCTTTATTCTAATTATCAGCACTATACATGTTGTTATCAACATTTGAGTTTAAATTTGAAGATTATATATTTTTTAAATTTTATTTTGTACAAAGTTACAGCGCGTATGGCCTTATTAAAAAACAGTAAGGTCCAGCAGCCGTTGTTTTTAAAAAGCTTATAGTTAATAGTGAATATTGTTTTCTGAACCAAAATTATTATTAATACGTTGATTATTGGATAAACGATTAAGTAAACATTTTTGTTTTATTTTAACATTCATAGTTTCTTGTTTGTACTTAATAAACAAACAAAGTGGGCCTTGCATGGGTCAGGTACCTTATGCGATGTATTCGCGTTAAGGGGTAGCCGGTATAACGCGAGCACATCTTGTAACGAGTATACACGAATTCTCTCGAAACGGTAACCGTGTTAGATCCCGTGACGAAGGACGAGTAGACAAGAGGTTGAAGGCTTTCACAGTGCGCCTGAGAACTCGACTCGAAACGTCAGGCATTCGCGAAAGGAGTCTACCACCTTCTGACGAGACTCGACTTCGCGGGGGAGCGAGTTTCGTGGACCTTTGCACCATTCCATATACAACCATCTCGCAGTTGAGATTTGGTAAAGGCATTGAAATTTTTTGGGCAGAGGAACTACGGATTCTTCAGGTGGTTGCCGCGGGAGCAAAAGTTTATTTACGTTTGTTGATTCGAGGTAAGATATTGCCATAAATTTAAGGGAAATAATTAAGTTTATTGGATATAAATAATTGTAAAAATAAAATTCACTAGGAAATACGAGATAATACGAAAAATTTAGTTGAACCAAATTAAAAACAAATCCAATAGACCCATTTTGTCAATATCAATTTATTTTTTTCTCAGTTTAGTCAACAGTATATCTATAATTATTTGACCTTGACAATAGCAAAATTCAGTACACTTAAGCATAATAATAATAATCATAAGAAAATAATTATTCGCGAAGTGTTGGTAATAAACGTTCTCAATTATTATTAGTTCAAAGGTAAAAATGAATTTCTTCGATCGATGAGACTTGCTTTCAATGCCCGGTAGGCTAGATTTTATAATTAAACAGATGTCATCACGACAGTTTTGTTGGCATTCTCAGTTTTCTTATATAGTTCGTATCTAATCGCAAACTGTTAATATTTCCGTTCCAAAAATGTATCCGCACGTATTTCCCAAATGTTGTGTATTAAATACATTGATTTAATGAATTAATTACTGTCGTATATCCCCGGTAAGGTATGCTGAATTTTCGTGGACGTAATTTTGAATTGTTACATTTTAGTATACGAAAAAGTCAATATTGTTTCTAATGAGGAAGTTCATGCACGTACTACCTTAAAGGGGGCAAAGGTCTGAGATACGAAAAAAAAAAAGCATATTTTTGTAATTTCTATTTACACAGTACCTTATTTATTAATATTTTTAAGCATATTGTACATTATTAAGTATTGATTTACGAATATTCTCTTAAATTTTCATTTAAAAATATTGAAAATTGAGACAGTGGTAGTGGTGAGAACGAGTCACCTCAAAAAAAAAAAACGTTTCGATGCGATAGTCAGGATAACTCATGATTGCTTCATCCGAAATAAAAAAACCAAAAAGATTTCTTTGATGCATAAGTTTATCTTGAATTTGAATGAAGGAATAAATAAAATGTTCATTTCTGAATAATTGATAAAAGTGCAATAAAAAAAACTTTGATTTTTGCAAAAAATTTCTATTTTCATTGCATTGAAAAATTAGTAGTAATTGAAAAAAAAAATTGCTTTTCTCTTGAAATCATTTTTCTCTTGTTTCATTTCTCGGAATAAGGTGAAGCTACTGGACGAATGATAAAAAACTCAACAGTTGTTTAAATCATATTGCAATGTTGTTCGTGTGCCCTAAAAGTATAGGTATTCAAGAGAGTTCAATCATTTTATCAGGTCGTCCCGTCGAAAAAGCGATAACCCGATCGCGGGTTATTTTCGTGATTGATAAACGCAACGATGAAAATCCCAAGTTGATCGGTAAGTACGCAAGCTTGACGATTGCCTTCATTACTCGTCGCGTTTACGTTGTTTGTAATGCTAATGAAACGTGTCGTCTCTCTGTCTACGTTCCCTCCTTTTACTCCCCTTTCACAACTCGCCGTTCCTTCGCCTCGGTTTTAACGTCCCACCGCAGCTGCCAGTATTAAGACGGAATTCATTAATACATCGTGACGTATGAGACCGTCACGAGGCTACCGCGATTTCCATTTGGTGATGAAGAATGTGTGTGTGTGTGTGTGTGAGTGTGTGAAAGAGATGATGATGATGATGATGATAAGTTTTCTAATACCTCGGCCCAAAAAACTTTCGAGCAATTCGGGAATTACAAAATAAAATAGATTATAAAAATTTTACAAAATAATAAATAAAATAATCTAACAAAAAATGAAAAACACAAAATAAACTAAAAACGGAGTAATATTCAAAAATATTAGTCGTTCTACAGACATTACTAATGATGGCACTTAAAAATGAAGAGAGAGAGAGAGAGAGAGAGAGAGAGATTTTGTGCTCTCTCCAGAGTACGAAATAAATTTCGCAAATAAATAATAATAAATAAATAATAAATCTCGAGAAAAATAGGTAAATAAATAACACTCCCTAAGAATAACACTCCCGTGGCGAAAAATATACAAAAAATGACAATGTTTAAACAATAAGTACAGGATTCAATAAAATAATAATAGAAAATAACAATAATAATAAAAAATGAATAACAATATAATAATAGTAATAATAATAATGGCAGAGAGAGGGAGAGAGAGAGAGAGAAAAATGATGATGATGATAAATTTATTATGCCCCAGTATACTTTGAGACAATTTGGAATAATAGTTATGACAAAATAAGTAAAATCCAAATAAAAACAATAGAAAAGATAGGGCTGCTGAACGAATGATGAAAAACTTAACACTTCTTTGAATCATTTTGCAATCTTGTTCGTATTACCTAAAAGTTTATCAGATCGTCCCGTTGAATAGAATTTGAGGACTTTTATGAAAAATAAGGGGAACATTTTTCTTCTCACCGTCATTTTGTTTATTATATCATACTTTATTATATTATATTAACAAACAAACCTAAACAATCCAAAACAAATCACAAGCGTTAAAAAAATTATAACCTATTACCGCAAACATCAAAACCC
Organism: Ophioninae sp. A BG-2022a; assembly: GCA_030523105.1. Classification (NCBI taxonomy): domain Eukaryota; kingdom Metazoa; phylum Arthropoda; class Insecta; order Hymenoptera; family Ichneumonidae; species Ophioninae sp. A BG-2022a. Next base: position 29,557 of record JAPYZI010001288.1, read on the forward strand.
CATAACTTATCGGATTAATGAAAAATGCCATCCTTCCCCGACGGAATATCAATAGTGGTGATCAATCGAAGCAACTCGTTGTTAAAAAAAAAATGTCCGTCTTTTTTCAGAAAAGTTCGCAAACTGAATTATTACCATAATAATTAGGATTAATACTATAATTAGGAGAGAGAGAGAGAGAGAGAGAGAGAGAAAGAAATGTTGATTGTATATTTTATTATGGCGTATTGTGTACGATTATTGAATGTTAGGATTATTTCCATTAATATTATTATTGCCTTTGCCGGTTAATAATAATAATAATAATAATAGCAACAACGACTTCTATCGATATCATTGTTTTATTATTGTTGACTCGATACCGCGAACTTCGGCGTTTCGTACGATTGACGAACTGCGTTCCATTTTGCGCGTATGTATGATGGAGGCGAGCGCGCATTCAAATTAACGACGCCGGAAGTCCAAGAGAAAAGAAAAATCCGCGCGCTCGTTGCCATTTGTCGCTTCGAACTTCGGAGACTCGTCGCTATTTTCCGAGGCTCGATGAGCTTCCATTAATGATAGTTATAAATATAATAATTAATAATAACGCATAATAATTACTAGTCCGAGATATTATTACGATTGACTATAATTCATTATAAGAATTCAATTATTTGGACTTGGTAATAATAATTATTATTGAGTGATGATAATTATGACAATAATTATTATTGTTAACTAAGGTAAAAGAAATAATTAAAATGTTATTTTTGTTCTCATTTATTATTAGTAGTATTATTATTAATATTAATATTAATAGTTAATTAAAAAACATAAAAAAGTAAATCAAATAAAAAATGATTATTATCATCAATGAGTAAAATTAATAATAATAATAACAATAAATACTAATATACGGATACCATATTAAAAAATCAACCATACATTCAATTGTTGTAATACGTAACGTGTAATAAATCAAATTAACGTAATACATAATAAATTCAATATTATATAAAATAGTCATGATTTATATAATACTCAACGTATCATATATTATATATAACGTATACCGTTCATTTTATTTATTATTGAATGATCATACGGAATAATAACGATCATTGAAAAATTCATAATAATTTGTATAAGTGGTTCGATCGTCATTATCTTTATATTATCGTTCGTAAAATCCACGACCGCCATCCTTGGTACCTTTTTTATAGTCCCCAAGGCAAGATATCATCAGACTCGGGTGTACACTCGGGCTATAAGTTTCCGATCATTCGGAGGTGCGAAACGGTCCAGCGAGTACACATACGTACACACAGGTATACATAGCTCTACTGATGTTTCGCCGACAGGAGAATCCGCGTGTACGCGTTACGACTGTACGAGAAGACGATTACGACGTGAAGGAGGGGACAACCTCGGAGGGACAACCGCGGCAATCCCATCAAGATTTCGTCTGCTTTACTCCCCACCCCTCTATCTCTCTCTCGCGTATACCGTTACCCGAGGCGAACCGCGCGATGAGATCCGAGTTCCTTTGGCTCCAATGCTTATGCATATATATCCCTGGAGATGAATCCGATGAGAGGGATAATGGGGCGGGGGGGGGGGGGGCGAGCACTTCCGCGACGTCGGATCTCTCTTGTCTCGTGACATCACTAGGTACAATATGCGCGTATGGATTGTGCCCAAGTCCATATCTCTCCGTTGGTCCGCTGACGATGGTCAACGCTCGACGGATCCTGCGGCCTCTCCGCCGGGATGTGACGGTTCGACAGTGGTATTCCATCCATGATGGATGTTAAGGGGACAATGCATTGATAGATGTATCGATATATATATATATATATATATATATAGTATGTTATGTATTATATATTAGATTATGTACTAGATGTAGTAAAAAGAAATCCATTAGATTCTGGCGTCAAGCAATAACAAAACTGTCGCAAAAGTTTATTTAGTATCTAACATCGATCAGACTTATGCAACGCGAGATATACATATAGAAGATACAACTAAAGCCATCTGTTGGAAAAATTATGGATTTTTTTTACCAAACCTAATATTGTATATTATATTTTATATTATATTATATATTATATTTATAAATGTATGGTCCCGACAATGGAATAATATATATTTATATATATATATATATATATATATATATATATATATATAATGCCCATTCGACTTGCGACTGACCGATCATCTCTCCGATTTGAACCGCGATTTTTTATGTTATTGTACTATCTCTGAAAAGCACTCGAGAATTTTTTACAGATTTCTTTTAAACGATTTGAGTTCACAATATTTTTTATAAACAACAAATTAACGCTCAAATTTAAAAATCGGAAAAAAGTCACGACAATCCTGTGTCACGTGACAAACACTGTGAGCGTTTAAAAAAAGTGGGCGCGCGTTTCGTATGACGTAAAACGCGCCTTTTTCGTAAAAAAAAAAAAAAAAATAAAAGAATGTTGTTATCCTTTGTTCGATTCATATTTATTCTTTTTTCTATGTATTCTCGTTGCGCATTGTTTCGTTTGATTTTGTTTCAATTTATTTCATACATCAAAGTTCGATGTATTAGCTTCTGACATTAGAAAAATGATGGCACATCACCTCCCATAAAACAAACTGCGAAATTTTATTTCAACCGCCCCCCCCCCCCCACTTTTTAATCGATGAAACTAGTCAATTCGATCTAGAATAGTATTCCCAGTGTATTCTCATTAGACTCGTACACCGTAATGAGACAGCACGCGTATTCACATCAACGACCCTGCCTCCCCCCACGCACACACATATATGTTTATATTTATATATATATATATATATATATATGGCTGTACATATATCTCATTGAGCGAAAATTATGTATGCAAATGGGCACGTATCTCCTTATTGGCCATACACATATTCATGATTGTGCGTATAGCCCCTACCCTCCACCCTCCTCCTCCTCACGCTCTCTCTATTATTTTTTATCCCATCTGCGCACTCTCGAAACTCTCTAAAAAAGCGAATCGCGGGGGAGAAAATATCTCATGGAAATTCTTCTCGGAACGTCACATATATAAATAAATACACACTTATACATATACGTAGATATGAATCTAGAAGAAAAAGTGTGCATATATATATATATATATATATATATATATATATATATATATACACAAAAGAAAAAGACGCAAGCGAGAGAAGAGAGCAGCAAACGTGAACATGCACCATACGTTATGGGAGAGAGAGCTCGCACGGGCCCGGCGCGAGAGATGATGTTCTCGCTCCGGGCTATGCTTCTGTTCTTCGAGTCATTATGATAATTCAGCCCGGAAAGGGGGTTACCGGCACGCTCGGCGCATTTCTAGCTGCCCCCCCCCTCCCTTAATATCCCCCCTGTCATTTCACCTTCCCCTTCCGTGTCCTCGCTCTTTCGTAAAACATTGAACGATCTGCTGATTGGATTTGTCGCTGGTTTTCGATCGGTGCGATTTCGGGCGGTCACCCATCCGAGTATCGTACCGGAAGAAATGGGACTCTCGAGAAGAGCATTCGGTGTTGGAAGAGCGAGAAGCAGAGCCCGGGTAGTCCGTAGAGTTATCGGCGAGCCGAGATCGAGGGAGGAAGTTGAGAAAAGGAGGGGGAAGATGCGGAGGTGGGGAGGAGGAAAAATGCACTAGGGGAAGGGGGAGTCGAGAGGGCGGGAGGGATGGTGAGGTCGGAGGAGGTTACAAGGTTACACGCGTCCAGGACGGGGCCCCGATGCTCCGGGTCCGCCCAAGATTCCCACGGTGTCTGCTCGAGGCGAGGCACGCCGCACTCGAGCGCGCGGACCCAAAAGGCCCTCTCTCGTTTCTCCCGTACCTCAGTCATCCTCCGCTCGCACGCACACGTTTATCCTTGTGTGTGTCTGTGGGTGTGAGTGTGCACGCCACGCTACGCGAGCAACATTTAGATCGAGGAAGGCAAAAGCCGGGGGAGCCGAGAAAACACGCAACAATAATACACAAGAAGAAGCGTATATCGAGAGGATGCGCCGAGCGAGAGGGCCCAACGGCCGGCGTTATTAATATCTGCTGCTCTCGTTCCTCCTCTCGCTATCCTCTTTTTTTTTATCTTCATTTTCTACGCTTTCTTATTCTTCTTGGCGATCCTCGTCCTTTCGTTGTTTTTCTTCCTCGTCGCTTTTCTCTTTTTTTTTTATTTTGTTTTTTTTTCATCCCCTCGATCTTTTAAGAGTCAATTTTTCAACTTATTTTTAACAATTCATTGATTATTTCAGTTTTATTATTGTTCTATTTGATTTTATCATTTTGTCTTTGTTATATTTATTTCGTTTCATTTATTGCTTTCTTGTTACTTATTGATTAATATTTATTATGAGGACACGTGTTTATTTATCTTTATTGTTTTATTTATATTTTTCGTATTTTACTTTTTTAATTTCCTTTGTAATGATTTTTTCATTTATTTATTTGGGTATTTCTCATATTGGATTGTTTTTATTGATTCAATTTTTTGGATATTTTTATTGGTCACTCGTCTCAACATTGTTACAGTCACCCATCCGATTGCCGTTCCGGTCACCCATCCAATTGCTGTTTCGTGTTCTGTCTCGGCCACCCATCCCAGTACTGTCCCAGGCGTCTCTCTCATCGATAAATTGAACATGGGCGCGCGGCCGTGTGTACTTAGTAGCCCCGTGTTCGAACGGTTGGCTCGGTCGAGTTCACGTTAGTACCCGATCGGAATGGATCTACGGGAGGCCATCGTAATTATACCGCGGCGAGAGCGACGATGCAAATAGCAACAGCCGTTATACAGCTACACAGACCTCACCTGCCTCGTCGGTGGACCGCGGACAAACACGCGGAAAGATACACGGACATAAAGGTGTACGAGAGGCCGAAAGGGGCTCAGCTAACCAGTTCAGGGTAGAGACGTAGGATGTGCTACAGGTTGATCGAGGATCATCTCCGCTCGTGGGGCCACATACGTGAACTCTTTGATACACTACTTTTGCTTGATTCGAATTAGCCCTTCAATTAGACTTTCAGAGGTCAGCTGGGTCCAAACAGCCAAAACGGCATTCAAGGTCAAGTTTCGAAATGTCGACCAGGACTTCTGGAATTTCTGTACCTAAGCATCAACCAGAACAGATGGAAATGTAGAAGCGAACATCTGGACGTATGTGAGGATCGAACGAAACGAAAATTCGAAAGAAAAAAACATTCGGATGTGTGAGAAACCAACTTAATTCACCGAAGCTCAACTTTCCAATACGTATCGGGACTTATGAATTCACTGTGGATATTCTAATACCAAATAACATCACCGAAATGTAATGGCAAGCTGCTTGACGTATACCACGACTCTTCGAACTTCCAGACATTTCACAGGACCATTCCAACTGGTCAAAGCCCAAGTCCATCTGGAATCTACCAGGACTTTTGGAACTTCCGGACATGCCCCAAGACCAAACAAGCTGACCAACGTTCAAGTCCAGAATTGCTGATATGCAGCAGGCCTCCAAGCAACTTCTAACGGTGTCGCGGGCCCAATAAAAGCCACAAAAATCTCCATACCAACCAGACTCCAGCCAGAAGATCTACCAGAACTTCCCCACCTACACCAGTACCAATCAAATCCAAAAAAAATAAAGATAGGGCCTCCCAGACGTATAAAGGACTTCGAGGGGAACAGGACAACTGACGGTTCGGTCGAATCAGCATGGAACGTCTTATATCGATATAGCTGAGCACAAGGCGATCTCGCGGTGCTCGAGCGAGCAAGAACCGAGAGCGTGTGTCGGAGCAACAAGCTATCTAGCTGTCTCGCAGATGGCCGCGTTACCGCTGAACTTTCACATTCTGATTGTAGCCCATACACATACAAACACATACGTTTGTATCTCGACGTATGCAGCCGTCACAAATGTACACAGGTCCGCGTATGCCACCTAGGCATGAGATATCCAACGTATACGCGCTTTCATACCACCTGAGTAGATCGAGTGAAACGCTCTTACGAAAAGAAACTCGTAGCCTCTTGGAGTAGAGTCAATAGTCCAGTAAAACGTACCAAAACCTGGAACTTTTATTGCGTAGAGCTAGAGTTTTTGATTGAAGTTCAACGGTTGGATACGGGGACGAATGCTAATCGAAATTTGTTTCTCAACCATCCCCAACCCCTAGAAATAGGGGTTGTGTGTACAAAAATCCATATACCTCGATAACTAAAAGCCCAATCAAAAAAAGTTTCAAACAAAAGTTCATAGTGATAGTAAAATACAACTAAAGTTATATAACTTTCAACCTTCTATCTTTGGAAACAGCGGCAAAAAAACGTGAAAATTTGGGATTTAAAAAAGTTGAGAAAGTCTTGAGAGAATGTCCTGATCAATTTCGTTGCTGAAGCTAACCGGTGAAGTACTGATTTTAATAGTAATACAAATCCCCAACTCTACCCAAATCCTCAGAAATAGGGGTTGAAAGTGCAAAAATTGGTATATCTCGATAAGTAATAGCGTAATTGAAAAAAGTTTCCAACAAAAGTTCTTTGGCATAAAAAGATACAACTTAAGTTGTATAACGTCCAAGCCTCTATCTTCGAAACTGGAGATACAAAAACAATTTGAATATTAAGGGTTGAAAAAAAAAGTTTGGACAGTCTTATAAAAACGATTATCTACATATTTTGAAATTTTCTTTGTGCGTATCGAATTAAGATGGGCTTTTTTACATGTCCTTATTTTTGTTTCTTTTAAGCTTGAGATACGAGAGTATGGTTTAATTCGATGATTCTGTTGGCATGGCTGATAAAAAGGGAACGCGTGTGGGCCTCGAGCTGCATGAATAAATACTCGCTATATTTACATGTGTGTTTGCGTATGTGTGTGAGTTACAAACTCTTTGTAAATACGTTCCACACTGGGAAAAAAAGACCTTGCCGGAGCGTTTGAATATGTAACGGTTGTGAAGCGTGCTCGGTCACCACGAACGGTCATTGGAGTATTCGGCACCCGCGATCGCTTGACCCTTGACGTTTCGCGAGCGCCGACATGCTAATACCCCACTTTGTATTATAATGCGCGGAAATCTTATTTTCCTTGTGCGTCTTTCTCCGTTATTGAGGCTCGAACTTTTGAGTTTTTGTGTTGTCTGCGAGTGACTAATTTTGCTTGATTTTTTGCCTTTGCTCGATTTTCATTGATTTTTTAATAATACTATCGGATTTTTTCCGATTTCCAATTTTTTTAGTTTTTCCTGATTTTCTATGATTTTATTGGATTTTTGTCGATTTTTTATAATTTGTTATCAATTTTGTTGCATTTTATTTTCTTCGGAAAAATTTGATCTGGTTTTGTTTAATTTCCTTCATTTCATACGATTTTATTCGATTTCGTCCATTTTCGTTTGTTTTACTATGTTCCTATCCAATTTTCTTTGATTTCGTGTCACTTTCATTAAATTTCTAATTCTTCCGACAGTTTTGTATTAAATTTGATATTTCCAACGATTTCTAGGGTTTTTGGGAACTAGCTCACAAGACGCTAGGATGTGACAAAACTCTGAAAATTTTGAATACAAATACTTTTTCATTTTTCTAAAATATTGTTGCAATGCTATATATTACAAAAAAATGTAATACATTAAATATAATAAAACGTAATAAAATGAATACAGCAATATGAGGTAAAATCAAATAAAATTTGATAATATTAAATAAAACAAATGAATTTATATTAAATTAAATTGAACTGAATTAAAAATTAAATGAAATTGAATTAGACAATATTAGATCAAATTGAATAAAACTAAATTAAACCCAAACAAAATAAAATCAATTAAATTACCAAATAAATTAAACTTGAATAAGAATCACGATCCCTCCAACCATTAGATCCATCGCGTACTTCAAAAAAACCCAAAAAATTAAAGAGAAAAAGAAACAAAAAATAAATCGCATTTGCCCGTCCACCCCCGAACCGGGAATTCCCGAGATCCCCGTGAATTCCGGTATAATTATCGATATCGCGAGGGTAAAAACACGAATCACTATCGGAATTGGGAATCAATGCTCGAACGAGAGAGTATCCTCAAGAGTGGTCTGTAGATACGAGAGCGGGCACAGGTTGAGTCGTTCAGGCCGTTGTTCGCGGTTGGGTCCCCCCGTTCACCCTGGCCCATTGCAGTCGAGGGTGGATGTGTCCGAGGATCGAATCTCGGGGGTCTCTCTTGGCTCTTTCTCTCCGGGACATCCGAGAGATCCCAGGATTACTAATCATCGTCGTCCCAGTCCTCGTATTCTGCCTCCTCTTTCCTCCCTCTCTTTACCCCTCCCATAGCCGTCGTCCTCGTCGTTGTCGATTTCCCGGAGCCGAGAAACCCCTGCTAATTGATTAAAGTCACGATTCTGACCCCTCCCCCTTCTCCACCCCCCCTCCCTGCCCGTTTCTTCGTTCGCCCCACTCCGTAATATCGGGTGCAATCTCGTGAAGCTGCCCTCGTCCCGCGGGCGATCTTCCACCTATATACGTGTATATACATGTATACATACCCATATATGTATATATATCTACATCCATGTATGCATATATACATACATATCTACATATACATATATATTCACATATACGTCTACATACATGCATATATATACATACTCTCTTATATACATGTATATATACGGGTATGTACGTACATATGCTCGGGTCGATGTTACACACAAGCCCTCGCGTAGTCCTTGCAAGGGTATATATAACCCGGACTTTCCATCATCATCCGGCTGGGCTCATAGCCCATCCGTATAAGCCCCGGCAATTTCGTAGGATTCAATCGCCCGGGATGAGCTTCTCGTGATCCTACGGCTCGATGAAGGGACAACAAGAAAATTAGCAGGTTCTGGAGCGAGGAATGGACGCACGGTTTTTATCCGGATTTTATTAATATTTGGTGATTCAATATTATTGATGTATACTTGTTGTTTGAATAATTATAATTGTTTGGTGCAGATTCAGGTATACTTCGTTTAGTGATTGTCGCCTCTCGTGATTCGTTAGATTTATAACTGTGCGTTATTATTGTTGTTTTTACTTTTTTCCGTTAATATTGGTACTGTAGAAAATATACATTTTTTTAAAGAACAACGATAATAATAGTATTAATAATAGTTATTATGATTATTATAATTATTGTTATAATAATAATGCTTAATTTTATTATTATGATCAGATCGCTTTCAGAACTCTCGGATTTTTGCAGGTTCCTATTATTATTATTAATATTATTATTATTATTATTAGTATTGTTATTATTCCTATTACTACTATTAGATCATTCATACAATTACTGATATTTATTTAATTATTAATTTTTCACTGTCATCATCATTATATGATTTTTGTAACTTGCCGTTAATTGTATACAATAATTTTCTTAATACTTTAAGTATAAACATCGAAATTATAATGAACATTGTCCTTATTATAATTATTTATTATGGTTATCTGGAAAAAACACGAAGAACTGACAGAATAACACTACTCGGATGGGTGACCGGTCAGGAGGAAAGGCAAAGGGTAGATGATTTGAGGATTTAAAAAAAATTCGTTCGCACGTGGTACCGCGGGCTTGAGGGCCACAGGTTACACACCCGTTGATTCTCGCGTACCCCTTGAATGCCCAAATATGGAGCTTGATAATCCCCGGAGCGCACACGTTGATCCTGATAATCGGCGATTATCGATGTTGAACGGGCGACCTTTGAGGCCACGAGGATTACGCCGTTAATCCCCGACGAATCAGGTTTTAACCCTCTTGCGATCCTCATACGTTATGGGTATCGGTATACGTCGATAGGAGCGAGCCTTTTCATCGAAAAGTTCAATATCAATTCAGCACGCAGGGAGGATAATTGGGTTAATTTTTTTTAACGATTTTTCATGCCGATTAAATTGGCAATGACGTACCCCTTTCTAACTTACAATTTTTTTTTATTGAAGAATATATTTATCATTAATATGTATGGCTTATTTGATAATTAGATATTTGCGATAATTCAGTATAAAACAATGAAATTATTTCCAAAAAAAACGACATTTCGAGGAACAGTGAAAAAGATAACGAATACCTAGAGCTCATGAAAACAATTTAGAAATGTATAAATAAATACAAAAATCGATAGTATTTCCAATTTTAGAATGTCTCTGGAATTAATCTGCATCGTATATTTGATGAAAAAATATTTTTGATAATTTATAATTAAATAATCCAATAGATTTGAAAAAAAAATACAAAATAATAAAGAAAACAAAAAAGAAGGAACTCAGGAATAGGATTAACTATTAAGCAATTGGAGGTATTAAAAAATTTAATGAATAAAATGGTAGAAAGAATAAATAAATAAATATAGATAAATCGGTATTCACAAATGAATTGTATCGAATTATTAATATTAATAATCATAAAAATATAATGACAATGTCAATAATATTTTGAAAATATATTAAAAAAAAAAAATTTTATCCGAAAAAATTAAGCATGCAAATGGTATGCGGATGAAATGAGACGTTAAATCGGACAGTCTTCGATCGGAGTGCATTCCCCGCAAACTACCTGTCGTCCCACACATACCCGAGATTCCGTTCGAGATGCGAAAGATCCCGCGAACTGCAATACGAGCGCAGTTGCACACTCCGCACTCATTATCCGCCGGTTTGCCGATCTTTCGAAACGCTTGAGATGCAAGGTTGCTTGAATGCGAACCGGGCACGTGTGTGGGTGGTTTGGGGGAGCGAAATGCGTCGGTGTTCATGTGTATACGAGGTGATACGAAACACGAAGTCCGAAGAGACGATCAGCCCCATTTCTGCAGCACGATCATTTTTCTTCCTTTTTTTTTAAACAAAACATTTTTCATTTATCGTCGATTTTTCGGCGAAATTTAAAGAATTAGCCTAAAATGTCATTTACACTTTTTTGTAGAGAATCAAACTCTGTGTAAAAAAGTTCTCTCTGTTTCTCTCTTTCATGATTAATATACAATTTCGAAAGTTATTCAACGTAAAAGTTGAACGTATGGCAAATTTTTTAATTTGTTTCATCTTTTGGACAAAACTATCACACTTATCGCAAACTGTCACGAATGCATATTTGTAAAGAATTGAACGCTCTGTAAAAGCGATCTCCTATGGTTTTGCCATAAATCTGCAATTTACAAAGTTATTCAAGGTTAAACCGAAGTTCACAGTGAATTTTCAATTTTCTTTTCATTATTCCGACCAAACTACCATACTTATCACAAAATTACATAGACACATTCTCGCGGAGAATGAAACGATCTATAAAAAAGTTCTCTTACGATTTTGCCCTAAATCTCCGCTTTACGAAATTATTCAAGGTCAAACTGAAGTTCACAGTGAATGATCAGTTTCTCTTTCCTTATTTCGGCGAAACTATCGGCCATATCCGAAAATGTCACAGGACCTTTTGCGTAGATAAAGTAAATTCCCATCGAATCGTATCCCCCCGATACACCTACCGGTACAAAACATTTTTATTTCGTAAAGTACGTTTACCTGCCGCATACTTGGGCACACGAACAAGCGCATACCTACAGTACCTCCCACATGTACCTACGGATACAAAAGTACCTGCAACATTCTCATAAACACGCATAAACACATACACCCTCGGAAAATGTGCTTGAGATCGCGCAACGCCCGCGTAATTATAATAACGGGCGTGCACACCCTCGCGCACATTCGCTCACGCACATACACGGGCCCCCGATCGTTTGATAATGACTTTCTGAATGCAGGCTTCTCCGCGAGGACGAAATTAGGGTTATTTGCGCGCCGGCCCTCTCCCGCCTCTTCCACGACTTCTACCGTCGCTCCCTATATCTCTTCCCTTCTTATCCACACAGCTACATACCTATACATATATATATATATATATATATATATATACAATGGTTGCTATTTTTTTCTTTGTACCTCGCGTGCTCGCCAACAACTCCCGACCTGTATATCCTTCCTCTTTTATCTTTCGGGCACTCCGGGAGATCCAGTACGGACCGCGTAAGCCCATATACGTATGTATGGATGCATATGTAGATACAAACGCGTATATGAAATGTAAAACGATCGAGGTTCAGGATTCTTCCACTATATAGTAGGTTGAGGAATAATTTCGAAGCGTTTTTATATTTTCTTTAGTTTCGATCTTTTTGCTGTTTGACAGAGTGTTAATATTCACTCGATAGAGCTATTTCTATCCTTGGAAACTGTGCCAATCGAATTTTTGGATTAATTGTATTTTTTTAATTACTTTTGAGGATTTGAAATGGTTCGCAATATGAGGATACCCCAGCTCGGAGGTGTGAACGCTTGCATGTGGTAGTGGGTGCCTCGCTGTACGTGCTCGAATGTAGCAATGCGATTCTCCTTGCGTTTTTAGATGTTCTCTAAGTTGTGAAAATTAGAGGCCTTGATAAGGACCGTTGTGCATTGTCCTTCATAGCAGATACTTAAAATGCGCCACGATGAAGAACTGCTGTTCTTTCTCGAGAAAAAGTGTTAGCGCTTTTACATGTCCCCTTCCTTCTCTCTCTACTAAATGTCTTCACACAATGACGTACATCTCATTTCATGTACCATTTGTGTGGGAAAAGTTCAGCAGCAGTCTTTATAAAAAAAATGCATTTGAAGGCAAAGATAAAACCGCCATTTAAATCATCTTAAACTCTCCATTTGTAGGGAAAAATACAAAAAAACAAATTTTGTAGAAACGTTTTTTCGTATTTTCCCAGTCTAATATTGTACTATCTGCAAAAACTTCGGGCACATTCGTAATCAGCGGAAAATTTACGGTTCAATAGACCCTTTCAATACTTTTAAAACGGAACAAATTTTTTATCGACTCGTCCGGCCACTTTTCCGGAATCTCAAAAATCAAGAAATTTCAAAAGGTCGAAGAGTGACCTTCTTATATGCTCTGGAGATTCAATCGCTGTTTTTGGAAAAGCTCTTTACCCGATTTAAATAATGGCGTTGGTTTCATAAAGATATCTCTTGTAGTTTTCCTGGAAAGACCACTTGAAAAAACGCAAGAAAAGAGGCAAAGGGGCATGTATGGAAAAATTGGCAAAAATCGATGGTCGAACTTTGAAATTCTGCCAAAAATCGAAAAATCATCGGAACTTGTCAATTCAACAGCCATTTTGAAGACAAAATCATAACGAAGAGACTGGGTACATAACGGAGTGCCAAATCCTGAAGGAAAAGAAGCTATCGATGATTTAATGAAAAAAAAAAACTTGTTTTCCTCAAAAAATCCAAAAAAATGTTGGATTTTAAATCTTTTTTTTATTGGTCCATTTTGATGTAATTTTATCCTCTGAGCACAAATCTACCATTCATTTCTCCAAAAACCCGAACTTTGCATGAAAAAATCTTAAAAAAACTTCTAAAAGCACGATTTTTTTTCTGTGTACAGTGCTTTCAGCGGAAATTCGATGACATTCGTAATCAGGTGAAAATTTCCCATTGGATATATCCTCAAAACTATTTCAGAACCAAAAAAAAAAAACAAAAAAAAAAAAAAAAAAAAAAAAAAAAAAAAAAAAAAAAACGTTCGACCCTCTTACCTAGAAGTTATCGGATGCTTCTTTGTCCGAACGCCAATTCCCCACCCATCTCCTTGAAATTTGCAGTTTTCCCGCACCCACTACTACATGCGAGGGGTCACACCTTCGAGCAGGAGTGTCCGCACGGTGGGGGCACCACTCGGGCAGGCACTAGCGCACGTGCGTATCGCTCACCGACGTAAGCCAGTTCAATAGGCGCGCCTGATTGGCTGCGTTTAAAAATTAATAATAATTCAGGGTTTCATTTGGGAGCCATACATGCTTATATCAGTCGACTCAGAATTTCACCCCCAACGCCTATCATTTCTCGGATGACATTCCGTCGTGGGACACCCTGTGTATATACATATATATATATATTAAATAGATTAAGATTAAGATTAAGAAGAATAATGAAACGCGAAGGACGAGGACGATCACTCAGGAATGTCGCGTCCTTTATATTTTCACCACGGTTACACACGGCAAATGTGGAATATTCTTCGTTCTTAGCTGCAATCATACACGCACACGGGTTTACGCATATAGTTATGTATATGGACATTTAGAATCCTTAGCACATGTGCAGGTTCGCGGTCTCGCTAGGAAACCCGCTTCGTTTGCTCTACACTCTCTCTCTCTCCCTTTCTCTCTCTCTCTCTCTCTGGAGTGTTCGTTGCAACGCAGCGAAGCTGTGCAGCGCATTCTTATACCGCACAAATACACAAGTATATGTACATATGGATATGTGCATGTAAGAATGTACACAGGTTAAACCACGTAGTACGTGGTTATTAAGTTGCTGGCTGCATCACTCGCGTGTGCATAGAGCCTCACCTGGCTCCTGCCTCGCACCCTCTCAAGAATCATCGTCATTCGGTCACCAATAATAGTTGTAAATATTACAATAATAATCGTAATAATCATTCTCATAATGACAAGAATAATACATAAAATCATTTCAAGAATAAATAAAAAAAAGGAAAGAATACATTCATAATATAATATAATAATAATAATAATAATAATAATAATAATAATAATAATAATAATATAATAACGATGATTATGATAATAAATAAACAATAATAAAATATGATAATAATAAACACAGATAATAGATATTATTATAATCGAATAATAATAATCTCAAAATAATCATCGCTTTCGTGATAATATTTCGATTCAAGCAACTGGTAAAGATAAATGTTGAGAAAGCTTGGAAACGAATGTTCATCAGAGTATCATCATAAACGACGATAGTTATATTAATTATTATTGTTAACAGGCACCGTTAATTAATACCGTTACCGCTGTTAATAATCGTAACAATGGCGATAATTAATGCTCCATAAAGTTTCGTACATTCGTGAGTCCAAGAAATGAATTGTGCTAATGGCTCGAATGACGGAGAGGATTGACGGAGGGGGGGAGAGGGGTGAATAAAAGAAGTGTTACTCCCCCGATCCGTGACGAGCACGCGGACTCAAAAATCGAGCTATTTCGCATTCTACTTATATACATGTGCCCACACACACACACACTGATATATATATATTTACAAATGAAACAGCGTGTTTTTATATACATATAGGGGCAAAGCGGCGCGCGCGGGCCGCTACCCCGAAGATTTCTGTAATCATCGTGGACAGTATCGGGCGAGGTAATCTCGAAGCGCATCCTGTCTGCCTGTATATGCCCGGAGGGCCCACGGAAGGAAGGGGCCTCCAGGTAAGGTCATGCACCCCGCTGACCTCGGACCACCGACTCGCGAGGAAGAGAGAGAGGGAGAGAGAAAGAGAGAGTGAGAGTCTCGAGCGGACTCCGCGTCGTAGCTGCTGTCGCTACTTCTGCCGGTTTGGTGCTCCTCTCGTGTGCATGCTCCTGCCGGTGCTCCTGCTGCCGTTCCTGGATGTTCCCTAGCCTCCATCCCCGCCGCCGCTTCCTCGTCCTGATCCTTCGACAGTTGCTCCTCACCACCTATTTCTCCTCCTCCCCCCCCCCTTCCTCATCGAGACTCTTTTCTTTCTTCTCCTCTTCCTCCTTCATTTCCTTGGATTGCCATGGACTCTTCCGTAATACCTTGGCTGTGTTGGGCCAGCATCGCTGAGTCGGTTGGATGGTGACCGGTGAACGATCGTTGGCAGCAACGCAAAAGCAAAATCGTATCGCGGACTGTCCCAGGATCGAATATCCCAAACTGTCCCAGCACCGTTGAGTCGGATGGGCAGCAACGCAAAAGCAAAATCGTATCGTGGACTGTTCCAGGATCGAATATCCCAAACTGTCCCAGCACCGTTGAGTCGGATGGATGGTGACTGGTCAACGACCGTTGGCAGCAACGCGAAGGCGAAATCGAACAGCGGACTATCCCAGGATCGAATCTCCCAAACTTGTCCCAGCATCGTCGAGTCTTTCAGAATCGGCTGTCAACTGGCGCGCGTTTAAACGTCTTCAACTATCCCTGGTTAAACTGTCCCTGGTTCAACTATACCTGTTTAAACCGTCCCTGGTTCAACTATCCCTTGCTAAACTGTCTGAGGTTCAGCTGTCCCAGGTTCAACTATCCTTTATTAAACTGTCCGAGGTTAAGCTGCTCCAGATTAAACTGTCCCAGGTTAAACTGTCCCGGATTAACCTATGCCAGCTTAAACTGTCCCAGTTTTCCTCGTCCCAGTAAGCACCGATGCGACGTCAACTTCACCAGGAGAAACAATCCTCGTATCACCGCTTCCGAGAACGACTGTCCAACTGTCGAACAGATTATCTTCTACGCCGCTAAAACCGTTTCGTCAATTGTCCCAGGATCAAGTTATTCAAGATCAACTATCTCAGACTCGCCCGATTCAGGATCAGCTTTCCTAGAATCATTTGTCCCAGGAACAACCGTTCCAGAATCAATTTACTCAAGATCAACTATGCCTGGGTCAATTGGCTCAACCGTCCCAGAAACAGCTGTCCTAGTATCGACTGTCCCAGTATCGATTGTCCCAGTATCAACTGTCCCAGTAACAACCAGATGATCTCTCACGCCATTAAAAGCCATTCCAATTGCGCGTCCCCCCACAAAGTATCACACGTACAAAGCCAGAGATCCTTCGATGATCTCTCGTCGTCCCTCCCCCCCCCCTCCCGTCCCGCCACGCCGCTTCACCGCCGCGCTCTCCTTTCAGGACCTCTTCTTCTACGAAGATAACGACCATGAGGAGAGCGAGAGGAAGAACCGAAGAGCTACATACGATTTGAGTCCGGAGAGACATAGAGGCCCCGACGAGTCCGCGGAGGGGGCAGAGGGGGAGGGGAGAGGGCGAGTCTAAAAGGCGTGAGAACGTATCCGCGGCCATTCCGCGGCACAGTATAGAGCCGCGCGAGTGGGCCGCAATTAAATGTTTACCCAACTAGCCTCGCTCTCCCCGAGTTCTAAACTCGTGTTGCAGGCTCGCGAGATCGCACACACTATACTCCCGGAGTGTTCTGGCCGGAGTTCCTCGTCGTTCACGTGTGCGCCGAATCATCCCAGGTCTCTCTCTCTCTCTCTCTCTCTCTGCAATGGGCAAAACGATCTCGGGGGTCGTATGCGTGTCCAGGATTCAGTAGAAAATAACGTGCAGCGGTTGCACCGAACGTATTTATGCGCGGGCGTGTTTACAGGTCTGGGAGAAAATCCTCCAGCCTGGAATGGCGACGAGTGACGCTACGGAGTATCCCAAGACGAGAACGCGTAACGAGGGAATCGTTCGAATCGAATACGAATCAATAGGGAAATGTTCCTAATGAGCCAATTTAATGACACCATTGTCGAGAATATCGAGATTAAATAGAGAATCAATTTAGATTTTATTCGTGCTTCTAGTAAACGTTTCTTTTTTTTTTCGTTTCTCGGTGTTTGGGTTTGTTTGGGTTTGTTAATCAGAAGATTTGATAAACAGAAGAAATCGAGACTCGATTTATATTTTCCTCGTGTTTGTTTGATCGTTCTCAGGTTTCTCCTCTTGCTTGGGCTATTTTTGAGGGATTCGTTTATCCAGATCTCGTTAAGAATTAATGAAAAATAATCATTATTTTATTTTGACGAATATTCGATATTCGAGCAAAAAGCTAGCCATAAAAAAATTTAGAAACATTGGATACGAACAATTGTCGATTCCCACAATCCAAGATCACAACAATAATAATAAACAAATTTGTATCATTACTTTATTAGAACTATTATTATTATCATTATCGATACGTACTAATAAAAATTAAAATGTGATATTAATAAATGTCATATAATAATTATATTCTTTCCATGATTACAAATAACAACAATAATTACAACAATAAAAGTATTACGATATAATAATAATAAAATACATTATACGTGATAAAAATTCCAATTGTTATTATAATTAATCAAAATACTAATAAATTAATAATAATATCACTGATGTAACTATTATTATTATTATTATTTTTCAATTATCATGATTAATGATTAATAATTATGATTATTATTATCAATTGTCATTTTTTACCATTATCAATCATAATAATTATACAAATTATGGATTAATAATGATAGTCATATAATTATTGTTTTACAATAATCATTACAAATAAAATAACAGTAACAATAATTAACAAAAAACCAGACATCGGTGACAAAAGAAAAAAAAGAATGTTCATTCGATTTAAGCGTACGAAAGGAAAAAAAACTCTTAAAGTACTATTATATAATTGATAAAAGTTTCAGTACAATGCATACCTTCCCGGCGCATGCCCATCGTGAGGCACTTTGACATTCGGCAGTGCTGGCACTGGTTTCTATGATGCTGGTCGATCGGACACTTGCGATTCCCCCGACACGAATAATTCAGGTTTCTCCGCACGCTCCTCTTGAAGAAGCTCTTGCATCCTGTAAACGATCGCGAATTAAGAACTGGATAAGAGAAAAGGGCGAGATTGGAATCGGAGATGAATAGGCAACTCGTGCACGAAATGCCTCCTGTAGTATGCATGCATACGTATGCGTACATATAATTATACAGGGTGTCCCACAAAAAGTATTTGTCACTTCGGTAACCGTTTAACAAATAAAATAAACAATTTCACTAATGTATTTAACTGACGTCATATTTCAATAAGTATTTCAGGCATTTGTATATTTTCTTTTATAACGTAATTAAAAATATATAATTTTTCATTTTTTATATCAATAGCAAATCGACAATTCGATCTATTGTTTTTATTTTTCTTTTGTCTACACTAAATAAAAAAAATGATTCTTTAACCTTAACATTCTTAGCTTTTAATCAACGCTAATATTGCAGACAAAATTAGCAAAGAATCATATATATATATGCTTATATATATATATATATATATATATATAACTACATGTAATTGATTTATTATATTTAAATAATTATATAAATAATTTATTTATGTAATTATTTATATATGAGAAATAAATCGTATGTCGATATGTATGTATATATATATATTCATTTTCTTAAAATTATTTATTTATACATAATTATAAATGTACAAAAAATAATCGAGAGTCGTTGCACGCTCTGGCTTGCTCCGTAGGGCCGTGTGCCCTGCTCACATCCCGTTCAACGCGTTTTCCATCTAATGTAGTACCTTCATTCGGCGCACGCACGCATTTCGCTCACGCGAGATGCGTGTGTATCCTACGAGGTTTTGAACCGACCGAGTGTATAAAAAATGTAGAGAGAAAGAGGGAAAAAAGGAGAGCGAGAGAGAGAGAGAGAAAGAGAAAAGGAGGGAGAAAGAAAGAAAGAGAGAGAGAGAGTGATGGGGTGGCGGGGGGGGGGGGGGGGGGGGGGGGGGGGAGGGAGAGAGATGCAAAAGGGCAAAGGATGACGACGAAGAATATACTCATCGTCAGGGACCATGTGGGGCAAAGGACGAAGGCTCGTTCGTTTCAAGCTTTGTACATTAATGCCTGTACACATGGGTTAACTGATATACAGTTGCGCTCAAAAGTACTGGGCGCCCTGGCATTTTTCGATCTTTTTAAAAGTGAAAAAGAAAATCACCGCTTCACAGTTCGCCATTTAAATTGATCGTTCACTATTTAGAATAATTAAAAAATCATTGGACGTCACACTGCCGGGTCCACCCTGTATACGCATGTAATACCTGCGTATACAGGATTGATTGGTCAACATTATATCTATAATTTTGTTAGTATCAAAATAGAAAATACAATTCATTTAAGCAATAATATTCATCATAAGAAAAGAATTATTCGAGAACTGTTGGTAATAAACGTGTTCGATGATTTTGGTCAAAAATGAAGTACTTAAATAGCAATCGGCTCGACTCAACTCGTCTTACTAACCGCCATTTTATAAAGCTGTTCCCAAAAAACATTACGAACGTCGTTTATATAAGAGCATGGCGAACATTATCACGCGACACTGGAGTGCGAGAGAGATAGTCGAAACGTTTTAGACCGGGATTTCTCAAGAATTAAAAGTTGTCATTCAAAATGGTGACCGGGGGACCCTCGATGCCATTGTCCTGAATGCGCACAACAAATTTCGTACCGATTGGTTCAGCCGTTTGAGAGAATAGCGGTTTCAAAATTTCGAAGTGGACGGAGGCGTGTTCTCGGTTTCTCGTCGAGATTTCTCAAGGATTAAACATTTTTATCCAAAACGGCGAGCAGGAGGCCCTCCGTGCCATTGTCTTGAATTCGCACAACAATTTTCGTACCGATTAGGTCAGCCGTTTGAGAGAATAGTGATTATTTATGAAACAGATGTAATTGCGACAGTTTTGTTGACCATTTCCACTTTTTGTATAGTTCGTATTTAACCGCAAACTATTAATATTTCCGTTCCAACGATCGATCCGTACGTATTTCCGAAATGTTGTGCGTTAAATGCAATGAGTTTATGAATAAATTACTGTCGAATTTCCTGGCTAAGGAATGCTAAATTTTTGAGGACGTAATTCTGAATTTCTATATTATAATATAAAAAAAAGTCATTTTTGTTTCTAATGAGGAAGTTCATGGAGGTACCACCTCAAGAATCACAACCCTGTTCGCGCTCTGAGTTCCGCAGTGGCCCGACGCGGCCCTCATCGCGCTCGGTCGTTACACGCACGTAATTCAATCCCACGCCGTTGAAATGACTAGCGTGGCGAGAGCATATACCGAAGGAAACTGCCCTGTTCGTGTGTCTCGTATGTACACGCACACCTACTCACACACACGTGCAACGTACGAGTGCAAGCGCAAATACGTTTTTTTCTTTGATTCACGTTTTCGCGTTTTACCTCCGCTTCGGGTATTACAGGGGGCAGAGTAGAACTTCTGAACTTTCGCGAGAGGAAGACCAAACGTGCGTGCATGTGTCTACGAGTTCTCGAGTCCGCTGCATGATGCGCGCGCCGAGCAACATGCCGTTTTCAAGTCTGGAACGAACAGGTAGGGGCGCTCCTGCGATTCCGAAAGTTCGGGAACGAGTTCGGGAAAATTGACGATAAAGAAACCCCATGAACCCCCTGGTTCTGGGTTAGGAATGTTTTTTTGCAGAAATGACGGTGCAACGGTTCTAACACGCGTATCATGCGAACACGAAAGTTCCGAAAAGACTTTCATGTGAATAGAAAAGTCCTAAGAAGAGTGTCGTGTAAATATGAAAGGTCGAAAATTAACCTCACCTGAATTCAAAAGTTCTGAAAAGTATGTCATCTATACGGGAAAGTTCCGATGAGAATGCCATATCAATAGGGAAGTTCTGAATATAACGTGATGCGAATAGGAAAGTTCTAAAAATAACGCCATGTGAATAGGACGTTCTAAAAATAACGTTATCGGAATGTCGTGTTAATAGTAAAGTTCTGAATATAATGTGATGTGGATGGGAAAGTTCTAAAAAGAACATCATGTGAATAGTAAAGTTCTAGAACCAACGTCACGTGAATAGTTAAGTT
>JAPYZI010001289.1:0-34020 GCA_030523105.1 Ophioninae sp. A BG-2022a
AAAAATCGAAAAAAATTTTGGATTTTTAATATTTTTTTTATTGGTCCATTTCGATGTAACTTTATCCCCTGAGTACGAATCTACCATTAATTTTCCCCAAAACTCAAAATTTCCGTGAAAAAATTGTAAAAAACTTCTAAAATCACAATTTTTTTTGTCGTGTGCAATGCTTTCGACGAAAATTCGTTCATATTCGCAATCATCTGAAAATTTCCGATTATACAGACCCTCTTAATACTTTTAAAACAGAAAGAAAAATGTTCGACTACCCCGGCCACTTTTCCGGAATCTCAAAAATCAGGAAATTTTAAGGTCCTAGAGTAGGCTTCTTATGTACTATAGAGATTCAATGGATGTGTTTGGACAAGGTTTTTCCTTAACTTAAATAATGGCGTTGGATTCATATTGATATCTCATATAGTTTTCCCGGAAAGGATGTACCACTCATAAGCATGTGAGTGTCGGTTGACACGCGTACATATACGTGTGTATTTTCGTTGGGACGAAACGGTTAGCGCTCGGCCATTGTCCTGCCACGATTCTTCGCCCGAAAAGTCGAGAGTTCGCGGCCGAATTCGCGCGCGGGGTGCGCCATCCGTCGGTAGTTACTCGCAGCGCAAAATCCCAAAATTGTCATTATCGACGTAACGAGGTGCCGCGTCGAAAGTTTCCAACGTGTTCGTCATTCCCTTAAGAATGAAACATTTTTATCCAAAATGACAAGCAGGAGGCCCTCGGTGCCATTGCCTCGATTACGCACAACAAATTTCATACCGATCGGTTCAACGGTTTCAGAGAATAGTGGTTTCAAAATTTCGAAGTGGACGAAGGCGCGTTCGTCATGCCCTGAATAGAGGAGGCAACTGAGTCACGATATATAATGTGTGAATATTTGTTTCAGTGTCTTCTCTCAAATTAATATCGATAGCTCCACCGTACACGGTCTCGCAAAGAGCATATTATTTCACCTGAAATAAAAAGTGCATTTCAAATATCACGTCGAAAAGTCTAGCCATCCATCAGCCAGAACGGACATACGCTGTAGTTCGAATTCCCTTTCCCATTTGCATATATATCTTCTTTTTTTCCATCAGCGTGGAAACCGGGGGAAAAGGAAATCGAAGACCAGATCCAGTGCTCGAATTACGCACCGTTGATCAATGTTCTTTTTTTTTCCCGCCCTACATCCACCTGCAGATCTGAACAATGTCGCCTCAGTGCGGTCGTTATGCGGGGTTCTCGTATTATGAGAAATTGCACTGCGCCCCGCATACCGGATATGCCGGAAATATTCTGCAAATTCCAAAGACAATGCGACGAATAGTCGAACGAAAAGGGAGGAAGGGTTGCGTCGTATTACAATGGTACAAAATACGATATGTAATAGTTGTTGGTGTGGATGTGGCAAGGATGTTGATGCACATGCTGATGAACGTTGGTGTAGATTTTGGTATGGACGCTGGCAAGGATGTTGGTGCACGTGTTGATGTACATGTTGGCACCGATGTTAGCGTAGATGTTGGCACGGATGTTGGTACGGGTGAGAATAAAGAAAGCTTTTGAGACAGGCAACGACTGCTTGGAATAAAGGAGCAAAAGAATTAAACGCACACGTGTGTTCTCTGGGATATCGTATACATGTGCGTTCGCCAGAAGAGATCCGGAATTTATGGATACCGGGAGTTACGACTCCAGGGTTGCGCTTGGCTATATCGACCCGTTGAGAGTCTCGTATCTCACGGGGATGCCAAAAAGTTGAAGGGAAATGTAGACCACTGAATCGCTTTAGCCGTCTCTCTCCGCCTCTCCCTCTCACTCTCTCTCTCTCTCTCTCTCTCTTTAGTTTGTTCTCTGTCCAAATGCAGTACGACAGAAATGCTGCGACAAATGTGGATGGCGTGCTTGGACAATGGCATTGTGTCCAATCGTACCGCAACAGATGTGTACGTGTGTTGGGTAGATGTGGAGTTGCGGGTCCGGCAAGAGGGAAGGATGAATGCCGACCCGGTAATTCGGGCTGATTACTCAACTGACTATCGGACTATTCTCCGGAAGTATATTCTAATGATTTATTTGCTGTAGGGATTGTATAGAAATCCGTACATGCTATATCGTTTAAATCGTGATGCTTTATCGATAATCAGAGGTTCAATTGCGTATACTATTAATCATCGTTTGACATCTCCGAGGTTGGCTTTCTAGTAATTTCATCCAATAATCTTGTAACAGACCTACATGTGCTCCTTTACCGACGGTTTCACGTTTCCCTGCGTTAATGTATTGGGGTAACTAAACCATGATTTAGACACGAACATGAACGTCATCTAGACATGGATATCATCTAGGCATGGACATCATGTAGACATGGATATCATCTTGATAAACATGTCCAAAAAGACGTTTCATCCTTTTTTCAACGTGTTTTACGGACACTAGTTTTACGTGACTACGTTTGGACGACAATTGATGCTTTCCGTACGGAATCATCTTGATGTCAGGCTCAAACTGATCATTAATTAAACTTCATTCATCATTAATTGGCACTTGCTGTTTTATTTACTACTAATTTTCACTACGTTCCAACAAAACCTTCCATCAGCTCGAGAATCATGACGTCAACGTTTCCATCATTGGAACACTTTTTTCTTCCATTTCCCCTTCTTTACTCGATCATCCAAAAACCGATTTTTTAGAAACCAACATAACTACTTCCCCGCTCCTGTCACTCAACACGAATACGTAAAAAGCCCAGGAGCTCAAAAATCCCAAACCAGCCAACAAATTGACCAACTCAACAAAATAAAAAACCTTATTCTCGTTACGCATCAACGATTCGACCCCATTCGCGACTTATAAATTGTTTATTGGACGGCTCGTGCGCTTCCTACCTACGCTCATTTCGAATACTCGGATTTGCCAAACCGGTTGTTTGCGCGAGGTGAAAAAAAGGTGGGGAATTCGCGATGGTGTTTGGACGCGTTTGTATGCTCTTGGGAAATGAACCAGGTGACAGAACCTCAAATCTGCAGGAATCTCCGGAAGCTAACGCACTGATCAACCTGAAAGAACAAAGAGAAAAAGAAAGAGAAAAGGAGAAAGAGACAGAAAAGGTTGGCAATACAGCGCACATTTGCCTTTATTTTGGTATCACGTACAAATTCGTGGTAAAGCGATCGCGAAACTTTCTCGAACAATATCCCTCGTTTGTATCCGTTTCGATGAATTTCGCATAATTGAAACGGGAGATGATAACCAAATGCATGAGGGATTGCGGAAGGGTGGTGATGGTGGTGGAAGAGGAGGAAATTCAAATTGCTGGCATGTCCGATAAAACGTGTTGTTTCCTACGAGAGATTGTATCCGTCGAGTAAGCTTCGGCAGCTGTAATTCGTTTTTCAACTCGCCAATTTACCTGACGCGTAACTTGACGTTTGAAAAAAAAGGGGGGGGGGGAAATATCGTGTGCTCGGTGCGTCGTTCGAACTGGTAAAAATATGGGACGGAGTGTATCGAATCGCGATAGGAGAAAAACGTGGACGGAGATTTTTCCTGAACGTCGACTGGCGTCGGAAACTTGTCAAGTTCGTGTGTTGCTAAGGCTTTTTTACGGGGTTTGGTTACCACAGGAAAAAAATGTGGATCGAAGGTCTGCGGGTTGCGTAGTAATAACAATTTATTGAAGAAAATCAACGACGATTTTGAAAAAAAAATTCGAGTTGGAGATCAATTGGCAAACTGAGGGTTTCATGAAAAATTATAACTTTGGAAAATTTATTGTAGGAGATATCTGAGTAATTATGCAGAAGTGGGACTCGAACTCAATTTTGGTAGGAATTCTTTTTTTTTTGCCATAAATTAGTTTAATTAGTCACCACTAGTGATACTTAGCTGGTGGAGGCTGACGTTTTTTAATTATTAAACCCAAACAAATCCAAACAACCTTCATTAATTTTAGAAGTTATGAGGTTGTTTGGGTTTGTTTGGATTTCTTTAGGTTTATTTGGATATATTCTGGATGGCTCATTTCGGTCAGAAATTCGGCACATTTCGACGTTTAGGCGTCGAAATATATAAAAATGGCCCTTTTTTTATTGCATTTTTCGCCATACTTCAAAATTTCATTACTTATGGAAATAATTTAAAATGTTGGGATACACCGGGTAAATATTACTAGTGGTGACTAATTAAAGTAATTTATGGCAACAAAAAAAATTTCCTGCCAAAATTGAGCTGGAGCTCCACTTCTATATAATTACCGAAATTTGGGCAAATTAGGCCACTCTGGAAATTAATAAAAAATCAATCATCGATTGGAACTACAATTAAAGAGGAAAGTCCTAGGTAGAGTTTGCATTTATGGATCAAAGATACAATTATAATTACAAACATAGAAACTGCTGGGAAAAATTTTAATTTTTTAAACTTAAATCTTTAATTTTTTAATATTTCATAAACGGTTTGATTTCAGGTTTGCTACACTTACGCAGTTTAAGAATAGTTTCTTGTTTTGGTTCAGGGTATCCAAGGTATTTTCTTTTAGCGTATTTTTTTTTATTAATTCAATAATAATTTCAATTTTCCGCGAAACATCGAAAAAAAAATCACAGTTTTTACAACTAAAACTTAACAACGAAAAATATCTAAGTTAACTCTAGTTAGTATTATCTATTTAAACAAAAATTATTTTTTAGCTTTCAAGTATTTGGCCAACTGGCCAAAATCAAGTACGTTGGGCCTGTCACATTTTACAGTCCTTCATGAAATTATTTATAATTTCATCGAATATCGACTTTAATGTTAATGCACATACAAATAAATGACCAAACGATGTTTCATTCCTCTGATTATTCTTTCAACATTAATCCATTCAAATAACCACGACTTCCGGATCACCAAACTGTGGTATCAAGAACATGTAGAAAATCGACATAACCTAACAAATTTTCGAAATCTCTTTTTTCATCAGCTGTTAATATTTAAATAAAAAAAGATCGAACGTTAATCTTTAAAATTCATAGACGAAAATGTTGATTCTTTGATTTTACAATAAAAGTGATTTATTTGTTTGAAATCCTAGTTAAACAATTTTGACTATCTCTCTCGCACTTACCAGTCACATTTTTTACCCATCGAAAAGTATGCATAAAAATTGATGAAAATGCAATGTATCGACTCATATAAAAATTTGATGTTTGCGATGAAAACGACCTCAATGAAAAGCCGATAAAACACGAAAGGACCCTCACGCGCGAGCCCACTCGCGTACGTAAATACCATTCGTGAAATAACGTTTGGGAACGAGAAGCCGCTCTTGTTTTGAAATCCAGCGCGTACACGAGGGAAGAGGACTAGCTCGAATGAATCATTCGGCAAAGCCCACACCAATTTTATCCTCGGTAACGTGTACCACTCTAATAATAGAAAAGTTTCCGCTTCACCGAGATATGCGCGCGAGTTTGTCCTTGCGCCCTTGCACTCGAGATTTCCGTTCGTAAATGAACAAAAAGGAAACGGATTCGGAAGAGAAAGTAAGGTAACGGTACCAATCCTCGGACGGTTAAAAATTGTTGAAGTTGAAGAATTTATTATTCATTTAAATAACGGTTTTAAAAACAGTTACCGGAAGTACCATCAAGCTCGTAAATTCTTGTTTTTAGAGCGCATAAATTAAACGCCGAACAATTGAATATTTAAAATTATATATATCAAAATGTTGAATAATAGCAAATTTTACCAGTTTTCGGACACCAATTACTGTTTGTCCTTGTGTTCGAATATTTTCGTGTCCAAATGTTTCGGCATATGATATACTGTTATTTGTTGTTAATTATTGTTTATATATTAATATATTGTTATTGTTATAGCAATATATATAATTGTTATCTGTGTATATATATATAAATTATATATATTGATATATTTATTGATATATTGTTATTTATTCATTGATTTATTATTATTATTATTATTATTATTTATTAATTTCGTTAGTTTTCATGTATATTGATAATATAGCGAAACATTCCAACTAATGTCCGACCAGTAGGACTCTTTCGAGCATTGGTACCGTTACCTTATACAAACTAACAAAAAAGATCAGCATTGACGGTCGGATCAAACTCGATCCCATGAAAGTCTGTGCAATCAACTATCCCATTGGAATCTGACAGATCGGAATTCTGCGATGTTGGAATTCTTTTTTTTTTTCGAAAGTGCAGTTTTTTTTTACAATGTTTATTCATGCGCACCGGAAGTCGGCTCGGAAGTTGGTCAACGATCAAAGCAGTGGCCCAACGAGTCTCGATATTGGAGTTATTTGGACTGAGTTACCGGAATGTTACCAGGAACGTTTGCTGATATTTTTCGTGGAATTTTTACGGGATTTTATACGGGAACCCTTCCAGATATTTCTTCCTGGAATTTTTCAAGTTACGTGAATACTTTTCGCGTATAACGTCGCGACGTAGTACGTACCTGATCGATCCGCTTTGCCGAACTTGAATACTTTTCTGTTTGACATGATTACGAGGCTCGAAGAATTTGTGTATCTTTATAGAGCTAGGATGAAGAGGAATGGCACATACTGTAACGTTGGAACAGTCATCGTTGCTACGCCAATGAATTTTCATATTTTCTTCCTTTGTTATTTCTCAAATTTCATTCGGCGTACTTTATGCGAAATATTTTTTCACATTTTTTTACGGCGGATTCCTTCAAGATGTTTGATTCTTAAGGAACGAGGAAGATTATTGTAAAATCGTTAGGACATCTATTTATATATTGGACGTAGTAAAAAGAAATCCATTATTTTCTGGAGTCAACCAATCACAAAATTGTCGCGGAAGTTTCTTTCGTACGAGATCTCATCTTTCTAACGCTATCTAGTGTATCCCGATCGGATTAATGCAACGCGAGATACAGATAACTAAAGCCATCTATTGGAAAAATGATGGATTTGTTTTTTTACTACACGTTATATTAGGTGTAGTAAAAAGAAATCCAATCCTAGACACTTAATATTACGTGTAGTAAAAATAAATCCAATTTTAGACAACTAATATGAGCTGTAGTAAAAAGAAATCCATTCTCAGACACCTCATATTGGATGTAGTAAAAAGAAATCCAACCCTAGACACCTGATATTAGGTGTAGTAAAAAGTAATCCAATCCTAAACACCGAATATTAGGTGTAGTAAAAAGAAATCCATGATTTCTTCCAACAGATGGCTTTAGTTATCTGCGTTTCGCGTTGTATACGTCCAATAAGTTACAAAGGTGAGATTTAGTACCGAATAAACTTTTTCGACAGTTTTGCGATGGGTTGACTCCAGAAAATAATGGATATTTCTTTCTACTGCAATATTATAAATACAATATTATAAATTTATATATAATGCAATATTTTTCTACGACACCGGAAATTATTTTTTTGTAAAATAAGCCAAAAAGCGCGAAGATATTAATCGCAACGAATACATGTAACGATCGCGCTGAACCAACTCTTTCGTAATTGTCAGAAACTAGCGCGAGTTAAGAAGATCATTATTACGTTGGCCCAACAATATCCCGTTGTTAGCTTGATGTTTCCCAACAGCCATACCCGAATAGCTTTCCACGTACCTCGCTGTACGTGATTACGAAAATTCCCGCACACCTCTTTGTTATGTCTCATCTGCGAGAAGAGCACTGACAGGTCTTATCACCCTTTGATGCCGGTAGTCCAATTCCAACTGTGTGTATAACGACCCGGAATTAGAGGGTTTCAGAACATAAGAGAAGTCGAGAGAGTGGGAGGGGGGAGAAAGAGGAAGAGAGGAAGAGAGGAAGAGAGAGAGAGAGAGAGAGTGTGATTGATTGGTTTATTTCATGTCCTGGTAGCAAACGTGGGAAGAAAAGGAAGCGATTTATAAGAAATACAAAAAAAAAAGAAAAGTTGAGAGACTAATTGCAACTAAAATTTGAAAATAAATGAAAACTAAATTAAAAACTATAAAAAGGATATAAAAGGTATGGGTTATTTAAATATAGAAAAGAAAAATCGAAAGTCTAGTTGAAAAGCAACAAAATGCAATTTATACAGAAGAATATTGTCCATTAATATGAAGCAATACATAAATAAAATGATTAAATAAATAAATTCAATTAATATAATGCAATACATACAATTAATATAATACAATAAATGCAATTAATATAATGCAATAAATACAATTAAAATAATGCAATTAATGCAATTAATATAATGAAATAAATACAATTAATATAATGCAATAAATGCAATTAATACAGAAAAATATTGTGTTAAAGTAAAAAAGTACTACCAAGATGTACTAAATGCGAACGAGAAGCTACTACTAATTTGATGCTGACTTGAGAAGCTAGAAGGGACGAACCAGTCTAATGAAAACGGTTTTAGTGATCCAGACAGGACGAGGATCAAATTAGGTAGAATTTCCATCAAGCTCAAAGAGGTGAAAGCGTATATTTTGGGTTTGACAATCTTGGGAGACGTGCCTGAAATTAAATGAGAGGGGAGAGAATGCCAAAAATATATCGCAGATAAGACAAGAGTGTGAAGCGTTGATGAGAGATGATGATGATGATGATGATGATGGATTTTATTATGCCCTAGTAAACAATTTTCAGGCAATTTAAGATTGAAGAAAAATAATGACAAAATTAAGATAAAGCATAGCAAAATAATAACTAAATAATGATAAAACAAAAACACTACAAAATACAACGTTTTTTTCGTTAACGAAAATAACGAAAAAAACGCAAAAATATTCTAAAAATATACAGTCTTACAACAGGACTCGGCTAAAAATAAAACAATTAATAACTTTATCTAAACTTTTAAATAAGTTAAAAAAAAATTAAAAACAGAAGACTGAAAACATCTAAAAACACTGATGTAATTTAAATAATGAGAAACCAGGACCAGAGTCTTAACAAATAAAAAATATAAAGAAAGAGAGAGAGATTGAATTTATTTTTTACTTTGACTAAAGGGCAAATTCAAATACGTAGAGTGAGAAATAATAATAATAAATACAAAGATAACCACGTATTAAGTAAATAGAAAAAAATAAAATGGTTAATAAAAACGCAAAAATAAAGAAATCATAAATATAGAATAATTATATAAAAGTAATAAATGCCCAATGTTGTTAATAGTTGCAATGTGACACGAATTGAATTCTATGTTCAATTCCTACGAAAACGACCAGGGAACCTATTAAAGTAATTACGAAATGAAAATGAAAAATTAAAAAAACAAAACATGAGATAATAAATTAAAATATAATCTAACGAGAAACAAACTAAAACGAGATGAAGATCCAAAATAAAATAAAACGTGAAACAAAGTAAAACGAGATAAAAGGCGATAGAGGGAAAAAGAGAAATTCGTAAAGAGCGAGTGAGAAAGGGAACGAGAGATGAGGATTGCGTGCTAGAAATAAGGATGCATACACTGCCCGAGAGCAAGAGTGAGAGAAATAAAAGTTAGAACAGTAAGAGAGACAGAGAGAGAGAGAGAGAGAAAGCGAAATAGGGAAACAAGCTACAAATCGATTTTTTCTCGTATCTCCAAACTTTCAAATTACCACAGTAGCGTTAACACATGCGTTCACGAATACAGGCTAACTCAAAATATTTCGTTAATAATGCTCAACTTAGTAAATCTGGTGAATTAGCGGTTGAGGTTCGACTTTAGCGATACTTTCGAGTTAAGGAATGTTCCTCCTAGCCAATACTAGGGGCGGTGACCGATTTTCAAACTTCAAAAAATTCAGTCGTTGATAAAAATTAATTTTTGGTACCTTCCAATTAAGCGAACTCTAATTAAGATTAATCAAGTTTCATGAATAAAATTATTAATATAAAAGTGGAAAATGGAAATAAAAATGTTCAGAGAACTGTTAGAATTGTTAAGTGGATAGGGTGTTCGGCTAAATTTCCGAACAGCTGTTAGCTCCGATTTGGCTGATATTTGGTAGAGACCTTCTTTTTGACGATATTAGGTAGTGTGTAAAAGGAGTTTTGGCGCATCGCGATAGTTTTTTATATATCGAATTTTGCAATTTTCAAAATTCAATAAAAATAAAGCTAATGCGATGCGCCAAAAATCTTTTTACACACTACCTTGTATCACCAAAAAGAAAGTTTTCACCAAGTTTCAGCCAAATCGGAGGTAACAGCTATTCGGAAGTTTATCCCAACGCTCAATTGTAAAACACAAGACGCGGGTTTAATTCAATTATTCGATATACAAGGACAAAAATAATGAATAAAAAAAATCCAAGGATTATTTAATTCATAATTTTTCAATCTTTTTGTTTTTCATTTCCGGCAAAGTTACGGCAGTCGTTCCAGGTCCTAAATGGACGTTTAATACTTGGCCATGTCTCAACAGCCATTTGCGTTGTACAGACCTAGCTCACTTACGTAACCATTTCTACGCCATCTTTGTTTTTCTGGCAACCAGTCACGGTTCGATAATCTCCCGATTGTAAAATCCTGTTCGTATATATGTCAAAAAGATTAGAATTACACAATGAGGTTAATTGTGAACGAGCCTGTAGATCATTTACTACGATCTATACCGGGTGACGTGCGCAGTGACTCGGTCACGCGATTAAGTCGATTATCCTCTGGTGCACCATATACTCGCATACGGTAGATAAATACACGTCTTTCTGTCATGCATACACGCGATCATGTTCCTATCTGTAATTGTGTGTACGTGGCTTGGTATACGTATATCTGTATATTTGTAGAAAGGGAAATATATTTTGGACTTACAATCACATTTCTCTTCGTACAGGGTGGCGACAAAAGTGACAGTGAAAATTTCCCTCGCATCGAAATCTATCGAAATTAACCGTCCTGTACAATATTTTTTTTCTTTTGTTATTCAATCTTTTTTTTCACTTTTGTGTAAGTATGTTTCTAGCGTCTTTTTTTTTCATGAGTTTTATCATCGGAAATTGTCCTTTTTAGAATAATTAAATTATCAGACGAACAATTGCTTCGATGCTTTGAATTTTTATTAAAAAAATTTAATTATTAGTTCGACAGGTTTGGATGGTGAAAAATTCTTATGCCGACTGGAATGAATCACTACTGTTTTCGACAATTTCTGATAAGCACAAGAAAGTACAAAATTTCATGCTGCAGGAAAAAACGAAAAGATGTTTGAATACTTTTTTATCAGAGAGGGAAAAAAATTGAATAACTTCAACTTAAATAATAAATAATTAAATGATTTCTTGGAAAGCAGAAAAGAATTTTATGTTTTTCTATCGAAGAGGACGAAACAATTTAATACTTTTTTCTGAATAAAGAAAAAACCTAAAATCTTACTTTTTTAAAGAGGTAATCGAAATTAAGGGCATTTTTTTTTCATCATTGAAATAAAAATTGATTGCTTTTTTATTCCAAAGAAGAAACCAAAATTATATGCTTTTTCCCAATTTCAAAATATTCAATATTTCGAATTTGGGAATGTGATATGAATTGGACGGAGACTTTAATTAATTCCTAGGAAAACCACTAAGGATAAATCGATGACAAAGGTAACATCAAAATAAAAATGAGGACACCCAAAATCAATGCTTTATTTCTCAATAAGGAAAGAAACGTAAAATCTTATTTATTAGAAAGAGAAAATAAAAACCAAATACCTTTTTCTTTAATTGCACCAAAAATAACGAAATTTCTTTTTCTTGAAAAGAAAAAAAAAGAATGGCTTTTCCTCGAAGCCGGAAATAAGGACAATTTTTTTTCTCAAAGAAATAAAAATGAAATCCTTTCTACTGTAGAAAGAAAAAAAGTTGAACGAGATTTTGTGGAAGGGGGTAAAAAAACAAGCATTCTTATTGGAGGCTAATAAAAATGTGTTTTTCTATAAGAGGAAATAAAAAATTAATACTTATGTCGCAGAGAAAAATAAACAAATGATTTTGTCACAAAAAGGAAAAAAAAGATCCTGGAGATCCAGGGTTACCTTGTGGATGATTTTATTCGGACCACCCTGTATATTCGTACATACACATCTTCCGTAACACGAATTGAAAGGGCGCCCACAGACATACGTATAATATTACCTTTTCGCCTGATTTCCATCCATTAAAATTCCATGATGATTTATACGTCGCATCCGTGACGAGGGAACACACAATCGCGCCCTCGATCGATCGGATTGGACATCAGATGAAAAGGGCAAAAAAAAACTCTTTCCCTCGCAATTCAATTATCCTCGCTTCGTTTCTATCAATAAACGACAACAAAAAAAAAAGAGTATGCCAGTAGATATTCAATTATATGACTATTACTCGTATTCTGTCAATCACGACAATATTTATGTCTATTTACATTAAAAAACAACAACAATACTGAAAAAATGAATAAAAAAAAGATTGCTGTTGCCGAGTCCATTCAGCAAGAAAAACAGGAAACGAGGAATTCCAGCAAGAAAAATAAATGCAGAAAATGCGAGAGGAAATGTGTGTCGAGAAATTTGATTCTCAGAGCCTCGAGGAGGGGGGGTTGGGCGGAAGGTACGAAGTGGATTGCCGGACGCATAATTTCGCGTTCGTCCATGCACAACCCTTGGAGCACGTGCCTCGGATACATTCAATTACTGTCCGTGATAATTATTAATTGAGTGACTTGAATTACCACGAGCCCAATTTAGAAACCTCTCGAATAAATAAGAGGATGCATATGCTTGCACATGTGCATGCAGAGTAGATCCCTAGTATCAGACTTTCCCTGATATTTTTAATTCGTAAATTATTGCATATTTGTGCAAAAATATACATTAACAAAAATCATTTTTATTATGGATTAACTTCATTAATTGTTATCACAAATAAAAATGTTTAATTCGTTAACTCTATCAATTATTATAAATACGTATTAAATAAACAATAATGTTTAATTCATTAACTTAATTGTGATAAGCTAATTAAGCTAATTAAACATTGATATCCATCATAAAAATTAATTGCCTTTAATTAAGCAATCAGTAAAATATTGTAAAAAATGTTTAATATATAATCATAGTTGCTTACTTAATTTAATTGGTTATTATGATTTTCGTTTAATTAATTGAATTAATAAAACGGAAATTGTATTAACTAAATTCATTAATTAAAACACTTTGATTAAATATTAAACATTCGTTTAAATATTCCATTGATTGATTAAATATTAAAAAATTCATTTGCTCATACATTTTTTAAAATAAATCGACATATTTCGTCTATGGAAATTTCATTCTTCAGGGATTCTCCATTTGTGAATCCCCCTGTACTCAGAGCGTACAAATTCGTATCCAGGGATGCTCCGTCCTTACAATCGCGTGTGTCCGCGCCAGGGTCAATTGCAATCGACTTTTATCTGTGTACCTCTTTCGTCGTGCATCAGCTTCCAATTTAATTTATGCCGATGCAATAGAGCATGTAGATGACGACGAACACGACGAGAGACTCGGATAGAGACCAGTCATGCACACGTCATAAATTCTTTCACCCGACACCCTCGATTTTTCATTCCCGATAGGCGCGTTTTCCTCAAGCTTGCCTTATTATAACGCTCCTGTAGTAAGACCATCGAATCTTCTTCTTCGATATTCATTCGAGTATCAATAAGACATTACTTACTGACATGGATTCGGATTGCATGCGCCTCGTTCGTTTCTCGTCTGCAACGTTCCAGACCTTTTTGTTCTACCTCGAGCGCGTGTATCAATCAACCGGAAATTGGCAATAAAAATAGATCGGCTGATTGGCAATTGAAAGAGGCTTATGTATTATTATTATTATTTTTTGTATTATTATCGTCATTATTAAAACTAATACCGCTATTATTCCATAAAAATCGATCAGCCGATTGGGTATCGAGAAATGCTGAAGTTCTTGACTTGCTGCTGTTATAATAATTATTATTTATTATTATTATTATTATTATAGTTAATACTAGTATTACTAAGGCTTTCAATATTATCGAATACAATTCCGAGTAAATATTGGGAAGTGCAACTTCCGCTAAAAAGCGGAAAACCAAATAAACGAACCCAAACAAACAGAAAAACGGGCCTCGATTCTGACAGGAGTTACACTTCCGAATATTTACCCACTTCCGAAAACCCCCCCTCTCCGATCTAACTGAAATTCTGCATGGACCTTCCTCTCAATGTACTAAGTGAATTCCCAAAAGATTTTTTGGCGACTAGCTATAATTATCGAGATATCGCGTTTTGAAATTTATTGATGTTTCGGCGTTTATACTGTACCCAACGAACCCAAAAAAAAGTAGATAAACCTAGACGAACCGAAGGAACATCAAAATACCGATCTCACATGGAGACCGATATACAAGTGCGGACGAGTTGTGGTAGACGAAGTCGGAGGAGTGGGGGATATCGATCGGCCGTGGCGAGAGGTATAGATATATTCGTACGCGTTGAAACAGTAAACTGTAAAATTGAGTATTTCGAAAAGTCTCGCCAGTCGCCAAAAATTCTTTCAGGGACTCCCTAAGAACGTTGGAATCAAGGCCTGTGCAAAAATTCAGCTTGATCTGCAGCGAGGGAGGGAGGGGGGATTTTATGGAATTTTTTTTTGGGGATTCAGAGAAAATAATGAAAAAGTTGCTTTAATATTGTTTATACATCAACAATGTCATGTACCACAAGACAATGAAAAGCTATCAATAATCAAAGGAATAATAAACAATGGAGTGAACGATCATTGAACGTCAGGATATACTTCATTTTGGTTTTCCGTTTCGTCTCGAATTAACTAGCGGAAAAAATAACTCGTTTCATAGAAACAATGCCAGTCCCGAAAAATGGCATTTTTTAAAAATCGATAATATCAGTCGAGACTCAAAACAGCTTTTTTTTTAATAATCATCCTCAGACACAAAAAATACGACGACGTGTCTTCGATTTTTGAGGAAAAACGACGTTGTTGATAATAACTAATCAAAAAGAACGTTAATCAAGACTAAACGATCGTTACACCGAACGTTCACGATTTCGAGTAAGTTTATTCATCAGTTGTTGAGCAATCGGGTACACGGATAAACGTAGTTTCGAGAAAAACGCGTTCAAAGTTGCGAACAGAGGTTCCATCGCTTCCCTCTTCAATTCGAGTTGCTTCGCGAACATATTTCATCAGCCAATATTACAAATTTTCACAACCTGGTGGCTCGCAACGCCAATAAGTCTGGAGTTTTAATTCGAGTCCTCGTTAGTTTTCGATTTGGGAGAAAAACGAGTGCTGCATGCCGGCCGGCTGTGGTATCGTATCGATAGGAGTCGCACGGGGCTTTCCCCCCCTCCCCCCCCCCCTCCCCCAACCTTCGGCTCTTGGGGCGCCACCCAATGCCGCGTTGTTTGTATGACACTATCTCGCGTCACGCGAGCCACGTGCTGCAGACGCACAAACGAGTATGCATGAGTGAGAGAGAGAGGGAAACAACCTTCTCATACTGACGGTTGATATTGTTTAAGTAAATAGTGCCAAAACCTACAATTTATTTGCTGATAATTTTTGGACTGAAGCTAGATGATTGGATACTGATGGAAACCTCTGTTTTTCCTCCCCAATTATGTGAAATATAAGTTGAAAGTATAAAAATAACTGTAACTCGATAACCGATAGATCGATGATAAAATGTTTCAAACAAAAGTTGTTCAGAATAATAAAATACGTATAAAGTTATCTGACGTCCAAACCCGTATAGTTGAAAATAAGCGCACAAAAACTATTTGAAATTTCGGGTTAGTTTGAAAATTTACGTTACGCGAGAGCACCACTGACAGAGACGCTGCGGTTTATACGCATATACGCATGCGTAAAATAGTGGGGGAAGCTCGAGCGCGAGCCGCACAACATACAATGTCTCTCTCTCTCTCTGTTTCTTCCAGCGATTTGTAAATAACAAATCAGGTAACCTTACGATCTTCGATTAATAGTAACAGAGAGTTAAACACGATTCTACAGTAATACAGAGGAACTGGCTGTGATTCGTTGTTTATCGAAAACAAAATAGTAAAGTGTGCGAATATGTTTTTACGATTTTATAAAATTGTAGTATTTTCACGATTTGAATGGTCAAATCATTGTAGTTTTTTCATTTTCAAAGCAAGTCGGACGTTATAAAACTTTGTATCTATTTAATTATTCGAAATTGTATCTATTTTATTATACTACGTATTATTATACTTAATTATTTATACTTAATTATTATTATTTTTTATTTGTATTTATTCTATTATACGATTGTTTGAAACGTTTATTAATCAGGCTTAAGAAAATATTCATCGATGTTCCCTTCATCACCGAATCATCCAGCTTCAGTAAAAAAAAATCTAATTCTCCGCAAAAAAAGCCGTTCAGTTTTCGCACATTTTACTAGATTGTTATTATACGGCAATCGTTACATACGAAGAACGCCTGCCATCTGCTCTTGAACTCACGCTATCGTCACTTCTGTCTCGTACATCCAGTCACCTTTTTCACGCATGCACGCACACAAATATAAATATTCGCCAACTTCGCTTCCGTTGGATTCGAGGGTGCTCGCGAGCTAACAAGCGGTGGGGGTAACCCCGCAGCGGAGGGGCGCCAGAAACGCCGGTAGAGCGCGCATCGTCGCGCTCTCAGTATCGCGCGCTTCTCGTCCTCGATACACGACACTTGCCGCTGAAAACACACATTTAGCGAGTCTCTCTTCCCGATTCGTACGTTAGTTCGGGAACACGCGGTTCTCACGTTTCGTCTGATCGACCGTTACTTTCGGCGTTCCGAAAAATCACACCAGCGCGAACTTTTTTAACGAAAATATTATTCCGCGAGTCGACCATGATCGTGCGATCGAAGTGACGTTTTCGAGAGATCGCGAATTGGGGGATGAAATGCCGGGGACGCATAACGTGAGTCAATTTTGGACAAGGACGAACAGATTTCGAGGCTGGCGAAAAAAAAGTGAATTTCGATGGCGTTGATGCTCGGATAGATGCAACGCGAACATTTTGTCCGGTTTTCGTTTGTTTTTTTTTGTTGACACGGGAAGAAGTTGTTTTTTGGGGTGGGGGAGTATTGAAGCGAGTGTGGTGGTAGGCGAAAACATTTGAGGAACTTCCGCGGAGATCTACTGGATCGGTTGAGTGAAATTAGTGGACGTGAAAAAAAAAAACAATTTTCGACGTTTTCTAACGATTACAAACTTTGAGGTTAGAAATTTTTACTACTTTCGATTGGTCACCAAATGATGGAATGGAAATTCCATTTCGAAAGGACTGCCCACTTTTTTCGTAAGATTTCTCAGCAGAAAGGAGGCGCTGTATGGAAAAGTGGTCGATGCGTTGACAAGAATTCTGCAGTTTTTAATTTTAATGAAAATTTGTAATAATTTGAGATTTAGCCTTCGAAATAAGAAGGGAAATAAAAAAATATTGATTTAATTACAAAGTTACTAAATTCGCTGTGAAACCTTATAAAAGTTCGAAAAAAGTGTCGTGCCGGTCGGTAAAGAATTGGCGATTCAACGCCGCAAGAACAGCATCGCCATCTTCTTACGAAATCTTGTGAAAATATATGCAAACATACTCATAAAACCAGAGAACGATGAAATCACTAACAAGCTGAATTTTCATTTAACCAACTGGTTATCCATAAAATCGCAAAAACATCCGTATAAAAAATAAATATTTTAGCCCATATTTGCCCGTAAGTAATATTTTTCCACTGCCTCAATAATTTCGTCGCGATTTTGTCGAACGCATATTATCGAATTTTTTGAATTTTCAATGGCGGCCAGAATACAATTTCCTGTTTGATTATTATTTGATTATAAACGTCAAGTTATCGAGTTATCACATATTCAATATGAAGAGTGATAAAAGTTGATATTTCGATTATTTTCCGTTAAAATCCGAATATTTTCGTTATTGAAACCGACGATTTTTCTCAACAAAGTAAAAAATTTTTTCTGCAAAAAATGTTCCATAATGGAATTTTTGTTCGAATTAAGTAGATAATGCGCTTTTAGCTACTTGACTTATCTGCGGTGTCACTGGCATTTACTACGATACGTAAACTGCTTTT
This sequence comes from Ophioninae sp. A BG-2022a, assembly GCA_030523105.1. Lineage (NCBI taxonomy): Eukaryota > Metazoa > Arthropoda > Insecta > Hymenoptera > Ichneumonidae > Ophioninae sp. A BG-2022a. The sequence continues at coordinate 18,126 of JAPYZI010001289.1, forward strand.
ACTTCACGCTGAATTTTACTCGACCAGCTACAGTAGAACTTCGATTATCCGAATTTTCGGATATCCGAACGCTTCGGTGTTTTGTCCAAAGCGTTCGGATTTATCTGGTAATTAGTGGTAAGATAAAAATTGAAATTTTATTTATTTTTAATTACTATATAATAAATAATCTAGGGTAGTTTGATTGTTGAAGAGAATTTTCGATAATAGTATATTACTCGATTTTTTATTAGGACGGACAGCTTCGAATAAGCAAGTTTCTACTGTATATTCTTTTCCACAGTCTTAAGACTATTAATAGAGGTGAGAAAAAAATGTGAAGGTCGTGATAATATCTTTTTGTTTTGTCTGGTTAATTTATTATTCAACTCCATGGATTATGTGCAAATTGTGACGTTCAGATAGGGTGTTTCGGACGTGGCACTTCGAAAGAAAATGTGGAAAAAACGGCCGTGTTGTCTCTTCGAAAATGGGCGTGTGATTGGGCTCGGTAGTTTAGATATGATCATAATTTTTACCATTTCGTCAAACTTTATTACATTTCTATTTGAATTAATAAATACGAACAAAAGAATATATTTTACGATATATATAAAAGAAGAATTCGAATTCTGTATAAACATTTGTTTGCAAATTAGTGCGCAGAAAATTTCGTTTGCTTGATAAAGTCTGCATTTTTAATGAAATATATTTATTTAAAATCTAACGAACGTTGGGCAAGTTTTGAAAATGAATAAAAATTATTTCAGGGATTGAAAAAAAATTGAAAGAAGGACTTTAGGGATTAGTCTGTTTCTAAAAAAAAAATAACACGAACAGAAAAGAGTAAAATGTGTACAAAATCTTAACTTAACATATGCTTTTTTTGTATTCTTCTGTTTTTTATAATATTCTAACAAAAACCCAATTCCGAATGATTTTTTTCCGGCGGATAAATTCGGATTTCACCATTTCTCAAATATTCGTGTTCACAATTTTTTCAATTTTGTAAATAATACTTTCAATAAAAAATAAATTTCTCTCATTTGCTCTCTTTTGTTTTGTCTCTTTGTGTCCTCTTCCAAGACTCTTTTTTTAATCAAGTTTTGCGATCGTACAATTTTTTTAAAGTAAACTGTTTTTCCTTTTTAAAGAGTACAAAGAGATTTTTAATTTCTTTTTAACTCTTTTTTTAACGTACCCTTTTTTGAACAAATTTTTCTATAAAATACTAATTTTCCTGCTGTATCCACTTAAATTTATTTTCGACTATTCGCATATTCATTCCCATTTCTTTGTTGTTTATTTATTCGTCACTGCCCCCTTTACTCCTCCTTCATCTTTGTACACACTTATTCTACGAAGTACTCATCATATTTCTATTACTGTTCATTTAAAGAAAAATATGTTGAAAACTAGAAAAAAAATAACTGTTTGCAATATAATAATCATTCGAGGTACGTATACGTAGAAAAACTTGGAATAACATATCTCCTGCATCCAACAAAGTCGCGATAAGCGTTTTCCGCTTAGCGATTTTCTGAAAAACCAAACCGATACAAGAATCGTTAATATTTAAAACTACGTGGCCGATACCCGAACTGAGTCATAAAAGTACGATAATTGTGAAACTGAAATAAAAGCCATTTCACATAGGGCATGGGAAAAAAAAGGACAGTCTATGTACGTTTAGCAGGTGTCCTGATAACACGACCAGTTGCGATTACTGCATCCTCAATTAGCAGGCGTGTTTGATCACCCCTGTGAATACGATTTTTTTTTCCTGTCAGGTGAGATCTTTGAGTTTACGTTTCCATCGAACGAGATACGTTGATAAAACGAAAAACAGTAATTAATTTACCGTGACCATCGAGCAATTAGTCATTTTTTAAAATCCAGTGTAGAGTTATTGGAAGAGGGAAATTATTGGTTAAAGATCGATACTGATAATAAGATAATAAGTAGCAGTTTGAAAACACATTATAAAATGTAGTATTATCGAACATTCTCGCTGGAAGCTCCGCAATGTCACTCGCTACAATGCAATCATCAACTTGATGAAAAAAAAAAAGGAGTTTTCTTTATTGGAATTGGGGTGGTGCTCCAATTATGAATAATTAACAAAATATATTTTGTCGCACTTTTCGATTGCGAGAATTGCCAAAATGTTTTTTACGATTTTTATTAAAAATGTATAACCAAAATCTGCAAAAAAAACTATTTAAGATAATAAAAAATTAAAGGACGAAGAAAATGAATTTTCGTTTCGTTCCAACGATGCAAACTATGGTACCAATATATCGTACGAATTTCTATCGTAGGATAGAAATTCCCTCGTGGTGTATACGTTCGAAGAATATTCTTGACGAGAAAAAAAAAAATCGAAAATTGAAACTTTTCCATAAATCGAAAGTGCTTACAAAGTGTTGAAACGCAAAAGATGAAATACGAGAAGTGCTTGAAAATAGTCGAGAACGAGTACGGTCGAAGCAAATTTTCGCTGCGATGAAACGATCTTCGAGTCCAGGTCCTGAAAAGCCTTCCCCGCTGACGGAAAATAATTAACGACTTTATTAATTTCGTTACGTAAAATCTAGCTCAACCTGGCTTCGGGGCAATTACAGTTCAGGGGAATATGTACACAAGACGAAACCTGCGCACGCATTCGCCCGTACTTTTCTCAATAAAAATGCAACCGATAATTAATAGAGCGACCGTTGGCATGGCAATTCAATTATCATGCATGTAATCGAAAACTGTATTGATTTAATATTTATACCCGCGATTATTTAATCGACTGTAATTAAAATCAAAATCTGCAACGCAGTCCTTGAATCGTAAGGTTCTCAAATAATATCGAAACTTTTTTTTTTAAGTGGATTTACATATGAATTTGGCCCTTAAAAACAAATCGTTTATCAATATATGTGTGAAGTTAAAGTTTACATAGCTATTTCGTAACATATTCGTTTTTTTTACTTGTTATTCTATTATTTTGAAAATCTAAAATATATTTATTCTTAAAATTTAAAATTATATTTTTTAAATATATTTAAGAATTCTATTGTTCTTAAAATATAAAATATTCTGTTATACCTTTTATTTTTATTTTATTATTCTTAAAAATAATTTATTACAGATTTTGTCGTAAATTGTTAATTGAGCATAAACAACAGTTGCATGAACAAACGTCGTTGAAATTGGACAGCGGAAGTTCGGAAAATTAAACGAATTCATTCATTACGTTACATTTGAATCATACAAACTTCAACGTGATGTGCAGTTTACCTCAAAACTATTAAGCACCTTGTAAACTTCACCGAACAAAAAATCGTACATTCAATAAATCAATTTATTTAAGATATTCAATATTTAAGATTATCAATTTTTTCCAAGATTTATCAAGTGGGGATTTGAAGCGAATAAATCCAGCTTCATCCTGGTCCTTCAATTTTAATTTTCGCGATTTATTTTTGTCCTCGATGTATAATTTTGAAAATGTGAATTTGGGAAATCGTACGCTGGACTTTCAAAAATTGTAGTATGAGAATGGGAATTTAAAAAGTGATGTACCGGGTACAAAAAAAATTACAAAAATAAAAATTAAGCAAAATGAAGTAGGGCTTATCGGGTTCAATACTTCGTTTGGAAAATTGGTGTATGATTTTTGTTTTTTCGAGCTATTCAATTTTTTGTCCGAATAGAATACTTCCAGGGGGCATAATACTTTTGAACAGCACAGTATACGTTTGGACGCTTTGTTCCTTCAATGGTGAAGTTATAAATCTGCCATTGTAATTGAGGTTATAAATTGACGTTATAAACAGTGAAACTCCAGCATTTCAAGAGATAAATTAAATATGACGTTTAAATGAGAATAATGTAGAAGTGAATGCACTCGTACTATCTTTATGAACGAAATCTACTGGCCTAGAGAAGTTTGTCGTATCAGCGAGAAAACCGTATAAATGAGAGTTTACTGTATATACAAAAGATCGTGTCTTGAGTGATTGTTTGATTGCCTGACTTACACGTCAGCACTAAGCTGAAACCATTGAAGCTTTGTCGAGTTCAGTGTTTCGCTAAGAAAAATCAACAGAGCTTTCAATGTTTGCATCACATGAAATACATGTTTTAAAAATTTTCATTGCAAATTAAAATGAATGGAATATATGGATCTGAATTTTGCAACGTTAGAACGCAACGAATTTTTCTTCTTCGTCGTCTCATTTGAGTCATCCAAGATTTTATTTTGTATAATTAGGTCTTAGATCGTTGAATAATAATTCTGGGAAATATCTGCCTGACGATTATGGCCTGAATTTGTGAAAAAAAAAAATATTGAAAATAGAAATTAAATGATTTTCGTTACATTCGCAACTTCGGGAATTTTCTTTTCGAAGAAAATAAATGTTTTTAGAAATGAGTTTGTTTGGGTTTTATTTTTTTATCGATGAAAAAGTATATTCCGGTTTTATTTATTTAATCAATTCAAAATGGTGGTAGCAGAAGCCATCAAATAAATAAAGCCATGCACGACGCGTTTTGATAAATTTTTACCGTCAACAAAATTAAGTAAATTAAATTTGTGGAATTTTATCGTTTTTATTTTAAACAAATCGCTGAATAATGATATTTTTTAAAAGAATTTCATTTTCTTGCACGCTTTTTTTTTGTTTCAAGGGACGAAAACAAATTTCAAATTAATTTCTTTGAAAAAAAAAATCGCTTTGACGAACGATAACAAATCAATTTCTTTGACGAGTACAAATTGAATTTTATTTCAATTGCGCGGGGATTTGTGCGAATCGGTTCATTCGTTGAAGCTCCGGGACGACCCGCGTCCTGTAAAATCTGATTTTCTGAAAAACGCATTCGAAGTTTAATCTGCTCGTTTTCCGGTCGACAGACGGTACTGCTCAAGATGATTAAATTCTAAAATACTTTATATATGAAAATATCCTTTCACGATGTGTTGCAAACGCTTGAAAAATACAAAGTGAATGAACGGTAAAATTATCTCATCATCCAGACTTCTCACTGGAATCGAGAAGTTATTTAAACATTTTATAGAAACCTAAAACACGAATCCACCAGGAAAAATGACAAAAAAAACTATAAACAATTTTTTTTCGAAAATTTTCCGTGCCATCGTAAAATGCAATCTTCTAGTACCATTTTTCTGCTGCTGAACTGTCATTGACGACGTGCATCAACGACGCTTGAGCTCGCAGCAAATTTATCAAGGATTTGGAGCTGTGCGTGCTTTCGTGTCTGATAAAAAAAAATCTGCGTCTCGTATAACGAAATGGCATTGCAATCACATGCGAATGGAATAAATCTCAATTACAGATAATGTGTTCTTGTTATCAAAGCACTCCCACTGCGATTTTTATCGATGTATCCCAAAATAGAAAGCTATACGGAGACGATTGCGTGCCAGTTCGAAAAGTCCCGAATCTCGATATATCCGACGTGCCTTTTTAAAAAATTATCGTCATCTCTCGAGGATCAAGCCAATACGAAAAAAAAAGTTTACTACAGTCAACGAATTCACAGTGGAATTTTTTCGCTTAAATATACAAAAACCCGGACAAGTGCGAGGCGGACTCGCCCACCGAGGGTTCCGTACAAATTTGTAGGTACATATTATAAATAGTTCAAGAATTCAGTTTCGCAGTTTTTTTTTTTGAGTTTTTTAACGCTTTAATTACAAGTGTATAGTTTTAAGATTTTTCCCTATACTTGTAGTATAAAACGTTATTACTTGCCAAATTTCATAGTTCTAGGTCAACGGAAAATACCCTAGAAATTTTGATTCCCTTGTGAGTTGAAATATACTTTTTTTTTTTGCGGTATAAACGGCCGTATACGTGTTCTGGCCCAATATTGGCATTCAGAAGTCAGCCAGTACTGGGGGAGCCTGTACTGTGCCATTTATGGCGCCATACCTTGGACAGGTGTCAACAAACCAAAGTTGTCTCAACACTGATTTTGACTTGGACCAACCTTGCCTCTTGCTAGGCAGCGAAGATTGGCAGCTCTGGCATCAGTACATTCCCAGTACCAAGTCCGTTTGCAATCCGTACTTGGGTATCTTCTTTTCACGTTAACTTAGAAGTTTGATTTTTTCAGAACTTCAAGGGACTGTAGACCTGATTATATGGTTTTAATTTCAACTCCATATCTCCACGCGTTGCCGAGATAAAGGGTATTGACGGACAGACGGACGGACAGACAACAAAGTGATCCTATAAGGCTTCCGTTTTTTCCTTTTGAGATACGAAACCCTAAAAACGATAAGAATGTAAATTGAATAAAAACAAAATGGGAAGGAATTATAGTAAATAAGAAATACAATGAAATAGATAGATTATTTTTACTAATTGAATAATTAAATAAATATATAAATCACGAATTAATCGAATAATTGATTAAATACATAAATAACAAAAAAATCCAATAATTGAAACGAACGTTACATAAACATTTGCAAATATTGAATTTTGTTTAGGAGTTGATGAATAATTATTACCGAGAGGAAGATACAAAAAGTGGGGGGAAAAAAATAATGTCTTAGCAAAAAAAATTACTGGACGAATCCGCGAGCCAAGTTCCACTTCTTCGTCTGCATTTCATCGGCGTCGTTAATCGTCAACAAATCGTTTATTACGACTTTTTCTTGCTTCACATCTTTCGTCTAGTCAGTTTTTTAAAATTCAATTCGCGATCGGGTGTAGAGTGAGTCAGGAATACCAGAGAAAAAAGTGGACGGTGGTTCTCGAAATAACTGGGAGAAAAGAAATGCTTCGTAAGTTTGGACGATAACGAAGAGTCCATTTATATTGCAGTGCTCGCGTGATAAACGCTGTGCTGGTGACGCTGTGAGAATCACGAATTCGGTATACATACGTACAGGCGTGCAAACGAAAATCTGTAATTGAAACTGTTATCTTATCAGGTTTGATTTTATTATAAAAAAATATTGATCAACAATAAAGTTATTATATAAACAAAGTGCTGCCCCTCCATGCATGAAAATAAATTTTTTTCAATTTCATAGATTTATAAGCTCAGTTTGTACTATAAACATTGGTTTAAACGTTTCTGCATACTTTTATAATTGTCGAAGTCAATTCTAAAAAATAAGTTTTGTACTAATAAAAATAAATAAAAAATTGACAAAAAAAAGGTGCTAGAACATTATGATACTTCGTAATTTCTGTTTCGCAAACTTTACCTTGACAATGTTATGAAATGTATCATTAGAGTGCAACAATAACTATTTATTGATTTAATTTTCCAAATATCCCCTTCCAAAATTCAGTTTCAAAGATCCATAAAAAATTTTTAGAATCCTTAGCGATTTCCAGTTCGTCGTTATTTTGGAATAGTTCGAAAAATCATTTACTATGACGATGAAAATGACAGACTGAAAAATATAATTTCGTTACAACGATAAGAAATTTAAGGGGACAGAAAATTACGTAAAGAAATTCGAGTTGCTCATTCGCAAATCGCGTCTTATTGGCGGTTCGTTGCGTTCTAGCAATAGAGACTTCAACGTCGCTTTTGAGGGACAACCTCGTCAAGCAACATAAAGTTGCTGAGTCATGGTTCCTAACAATAAAGAGAACGTTAAGATCGAGTATTTGCATGAACGAGTACTCGACGTACGTCACGAATCGCCATGCGATGTGCGACAACGTGACACAATTTGCGGTATGTGACGGTTTCATACGCGACAGATACGACGATAATCACTGACGTGCACACACGCTTCTTCATTCACGATTGTATTAGACATTATGCGGAGCGCAACGACGACGGGACAATAATTTTACCGTCGTCGTCCATGAGAGAGAAAGAGAGAGAGAGAGAGAGAGAGACGCGAAGTAAGTAGCTCCTTTTCTGGGACGGATACGCGTCCGGGAAGCAAAGCGCTCCGAGCAAACTCATTTTCAATGTTTAACCGAATGCCCTCGCGAGTTCTAACGATCGCGTACTATTCATCCAGTACTTCTCGCACTACTGTTTCCGGTTCCTCAGCCACCTATGTTATCCACGCCAAAAGAACGTCTCGCGCAAACTCAATCAGTCATTGATGACCAGCGAACTGTTCATCGAGGAAGCAGAAGATCAATGAGATCGAAATCGGGAACGTTGAAAAGCAATCATTTTTTTCTAAATCATTTTTCTTCCTAAAAATATTCGTGATTGCGAAACTTCAATAATTGCCAAACGATGCCGTTATAAAACCAGAAACCAAAACCAAAAGTACCTTGGTGAATACAAAAAATGAGGAAATAAAAATGTAAATAAGAAACTGCATTCGCGATAATGAAAATAGGGTCGTTCAAAGATAGGATCATTTTTAGAATTATTTTTTTGTAACTTTTGGTACTACAAATGATATTAGGAAAGTTCTGCACTTCCGGGGCTGAGATGTTGAAGCTCTCGTGTCCTGGGTTTTGTATACGTAGTCGCGTTGACTTTGGAGTTTTCACTTATAAATTATGCAATTTATATTGAGTTGACTCATCTTTCCGGATTGCTGAATCTCCAATTGGATAGTTAATTAAAAACTAGTTTCCAGATTTTCTGCATATTCAATTGGATAGTTTTGAATTTTAAACTATCCAATTGAATACGCAGTAATCTGGAATTACAAGTGCATCTATAAATGGAAAAGCTGATTTTTAACAGCTTCAAAATCTTTCTAGATTATAGCCCTACTAATCAAACGTTTTTCGTCAACCGGCTGATCATTGAAAATCATCAGACTGGCTACTCCAGCAATCCGGGATGATGACTGTAACTGTAGGGGAGATAACTACAGACACGAGAACTTTCATATCGTTAATCGCTGCCCTAATAACGCAGGCTGTATCTTTTGTCAACCATTGACATAACCCCCATTGTCAGTGCTTTCTTCATCCTGAATCCACTAAGTTTCGTATTTTCAAGATGATTCTTTCCCTCGAACAGGAATACACGGAGTAATCAAATATTCCATTAGCTTTTTACCATTGGATTATTTTGTTGATAAAAGTTGTCGAGGGCCTGACGAAACTATGGAATACGTGTGTCAGAGCCATCCTCTTTAGTCATTCTCTCCATTGGACTCGAGTACTTTCACTTGACGTCCAATTGATCGTTTCCTTATTTTAACTCGAACGTTTCTTTGTGATGCACTTTAAGCTGTAAACAGCACCGGATTTTGAAAAACTTTGATTTACAATCGGGACTATCAAATCCAAGGCTATTTATAGCTTGTTTACGATCGAACTTAGTCTAAATCTCCAGTTTACGGAAACGTGCAGTTGAGGCTGCAAAACGATCGAACGAAATTGTTGGAGAAAGAGAATGTTTAGTAAATAGGAAGAGAGAAAGATACAACGATTTGGCCGGTTGTAGATTATGTATTTTTAAAATCATTTTATCAATGTAGCGAGGTCAAAGTTCATCAAGCTCATTGACCAGAAAAACTGTATAATAATAATCCCGACTCTTATCAGCGAACGGCTTCATTAGTGGTTCCGAAATTGTTATCGGTCCTTCAAACCCGTCATGTACAGTCGCGCTCAAAAGTATTGGGCACCCTGGAAGGTTTTCTATCCGGACTAAAAAATCGAATATCTCGGAGAAAAAAAAATAGTAATCTTACCATTTAGTGACAAAATCTATTTTTTTTTAACCGTAACTAACGCTATCGATGTTCTCCTCAAGGAATTTATAATCAAACAATGATATTACTATTTTCCAAAATCCAGTATGCGATTTTGCAAAGTGCAAAAATCGTGAACAACCGGCATTTTCAAAATGACGTACCGGGTGCAAAAAAAATCGTAAAAATCCAATGAAAAAACTAAAACGAAGCTGGTTTCATCGGCTTCGAAGACGCTTTTACTAAATTAGTATAAAATTTTTCGTCGCCGAGATATATTTACTTATTTGTCCGCATAGAAAACTACAATGTGCCCAATACTTTTGACCAAGACTGTACATAGAAAACAATTATTTTCAAGCTTTCTTATCAAAGCTATGGAATGTTGCCTATCAGTACACCTGACCATTTCACGACTTTCCATAATTTTGTATTTTTTTAAACGAATTGTTCATCCCGGACGGAAACGGTCCAAGAGGCTATCATATGTAGACAGTATTTTTTAAAGTGCCACTAAAAATATATAGACACCCACACATCGCGATAATCTCCAACTTCGAGCGGATGCGTTTCCGGCCTACGTAGGAATTCTGTCCGATTTACAAATGAAATTTCGTCTTTTTCATGCACATTACTGCTCCAGCAAACATTTATTTTGCTGGAGCCATCAACGATAGATTTTCTAGCGCCTGAGATACGTTCGTTCGTTTAAGGCTCAATCTTTTTTTTTTCTTTTCATTTTCAGGGCGCCGGAAATTTCGAGTATCGCAGGAGACATCGCGGGACGAGAAGACACAGCCGACGCATGTAGCATTCCGGTAATGTTGGCGTTTTTATCGCGAGCTTTTATTTAACTTGATTTTCTCTGATGTTTTTTTTTTTCCGCAAACTGGTACCAGTTCTCCAATGTATTATTATCTTTTCGGCATATCTTTCATCTCCAATAACTATTTTGACCCCGCTTTATCGGCTTTTCTATATTTACGCATATTTTAATCTCGCTAACTAATATTAATCATCCTGCACAAAATGGCGATAGGAATGGAACAAACGATTTTCAATTCTGGCCTGAATTTGGGTTTCATTGGTATTATTAGAGCACCGAAGTTAAGTGCCATCTGGCAAGGATGATACTTGGATCGGTGACCGCTTACCCGTGCTCTGGCACATTTTTCTGAAACCTTGGTGTACATAGTTCAACGAAACATCTGTACACCAAGGAATCAGAAGAATACGCAGGGTCGTCTATACCGATACGGGTTTTCCACAGTTTCCCGGTACCCTTGGCAAACGCGGTATAGTATCGCGTAAATCAGCTTTGGCTGCAATGGGGGTTAAGTTTTGGTGGGGTATTGAACAGGCAAGAAGATCCGTTGGAACGAGGAAAAAAGATGGCGGAACAGGGAAGAAACGCGGAGGAAATTTGAACAGGGAAAAAAAGAAAGGGGACAGGTAAAAGCGATAACAGCGCGTACCAGTGTGGAAGCAATTAAATTATTCGTATTATTATTATTACTAATATACGATAAAAATGTTTCTCGATTTTGGGAGCAAAGCGAATATTTGCCGAAGTGTAATCGAGGGCCTTAAACCATCTCACGAAAAGAAGCTTTTCGTCTTTCCCAACTTTTTTTTTTTTTACCTAACGACCAGAGGCAGGGTCATCTTTATTTTTGGCTGACCTAGCTCGATTTTATATCAAGTGTACTATAAATATAGAAATTCAAACGACCAACCGGCTAAGCACACACAAAGAGGTTAACTGTGCGGAGCCTCCTGTTTCTACCCTCATCCCTTCTTTACATCTCCCTGCTTTTGACCCTCTTGTCTGACGTCACTCAAAAGCTTGTTTTTTACCCTTTATATATATCTCCAGGCTTTTCGGTCAGTTGAACTTTGACCATTCATGAACGTCGTCCTGCGGATCTTCGAAATCGAAATTCGATAAGTTCTACGTCCCTTTTCTCTAAACCTTTGTGACACATGGTTATTATATCGTTAGATTGGAATTTCCGTTTACTTTTGTTTGAAAGATTGATATTACTATATGAAGAATAGCTTTAATAGTGACGTCCGAAAATAAAACCATAATGATTCTTTTCGAGGAATTTTTTTTCTTTCTTCGCATTCAAAATTATTCCGATACTTTTACTGAAAATCCAATAGCTAAATCGCTGATTAAAAATATTAAAATCAATCAGTAAGCTCTGTAGCTTGAAGGAAGAAAAAAATAGATCGAAAAGTTAAACTATCAATTGATTGGTGATTAATTAAATTATTCACACTGAATTGAATTATTTAATTAATTAAACACGCACTAAATAATTAAATAAATAACATACAGTTTTATATATGATCCTTGAATCCATGGAAAACTTCCATTTTTTTCGATCAGTCGCTAATTACTTCGTAGCGTAACTTTGACAACGACGATATTCGTAATAAGCTTCATGCTATCGAAGGGTCTCTCGAAGTTTGAACTTTTGGAATATTCCTGAGTAACAAGTGTCAAGTTCTTCAACTTTGTCGTTACAGCGTTTACAAAAAGAAAATAAGTCTTTCTCTATTTACACCGTGAAAAGAGCGCTTTGGGATAATTACGAGAAAAAGGAGAAGAAGGAAACCTGTTAAATTATACAACAGGCGCAGAGTAAATCCTGACATAATCTGCCGTTCAGTCCTCAAGGCATAGCGAGTTTTAAGGGATTTAGGAACGCGCGAGAGGGTCACGTGACCGGCGGCGTTACGACCCCTGGGAAACAGTGAAAAATCCGGTCTAAGCCTCAATGATCATCGAAAAAGAGTTTGGAAAAGGAAACTTCCAGCTTTTGTCAAAATTTGTAACTGCTTATTCGGTACGAGAGGAGGACGATTGAAAATCACCCCCCATCCGGGATTTGACGTGTTCCCAGCACTTTTGGCAAGCTCGAAACAACATTTGATAAGTAAGTTGTTTTTTTTACCCTCCCCGTCAAAAAGTGAAAAAAAATCGAGAGGCCGAACGTCATTTTTTTCATCAAATGAAATTTAAATTCATTTTGCCAAATGTTTCGGTTCGCAGAATATTTCGTTTATTCCGTAATATCGATCGTTAGGTTATTGAAACGTATCTATTCATAATCCTCCTGATAAGATATCAGTTTAATTATTCGGACAGGGTATCGTGTGCTTGTAGCTAAGAACATGACAAATATTTGGTGGACTTTTTTGCATCGTGAAATAGTCATCTTCGCGTAGCAACAAAAGCTCCTGGATTTAGTCAGTCGTTATCAAAAGTATATGATTAACAGGCAATGTTACGGCGTTGGTCTGCGTGATCGTGAGGCGTCAGCCAATCACGAGCCCTTCGATAATTATCCTTTCGTGTAATTATTATTTTCGTGGCCACGCGAGGGCCGAGTAATAAATACGATGGTGTACAATCTCACGATGAAAGGATCGTGACGGAACATAGTTACCGCGGTGAGTGAGAATTTCGTAAAAATTGATTTTTCAAAAATTTATTAAACACCATTAAAATGATAGGGAATTGGAATGTTTGGTGTAAACATTCAAGATTTGATGCTGAAGGGAACCTTAGGAATCCTTTTTTTCTCAATTTTCTCCAACAATAAAAAATAGGGGTTGGGAGTATAAAAATCCCTGTATCTCTATAACTGATAGCCCAATTAAAAAATGTTTCAAAGACAAGTTCTTCGGGACTATGAAATACGTGAAATGTTATATGACGTCCAATCCCCTGTCGCTTAAAATAAGGGCACAAAAACGATCTGAAATCTCGGGTACTTCGTATCTAAATACGCATGCGCATAATAGCGACGGAAGCGCAGCTGTGAGTATTCTCTTCCAGTAGTGCGTAAACAATACTTTAAATAACTGTTCGATCTCAAATTAACAGTAACAGAGGCTTGAAAAAGATTCTCAAGAAATATAGAGAATCTCATCCTGATTCGACGTTTATTGAAACAAATAGCAAAATATACGAATGTGTTTTTACGATTTTCTAAAGTAATATTGTTTTCGCTACACCTCCGGGTGTTCAAATCGTTCCAGTGCCCATGCTTTCAAACGGTCACCGCACAACCTAACGCGTATTTTATTATTCCAAAGAATTTCGTTCGAAACGTTTATAGGTTTCCGTACCTCAAAAAAAAAAAAAAAAAAACACAACGGTACCCTTATAGGATCACTTTGTTGTCCATCCGTCCGTCTGTCCGTCAAGACCCTTTATCTCGGGAACGCGTGGAGATATCGAGATGAAATTAAAACTATATACTCAGGACTACAGTCCCTTAAAGTTCTGAAAAAATCAAATTTTTAAGTTAACGTAAAAAGAAGATACGGTCGTTTATGCCGCAAAAAAAACGTATATTTCAATTCTTAAGGGAATCAAAATTTATAGGGTATTTTCCGTTGACCTAGAACTATGAAATTTGGCATGTAATAACGTTTTATACTACAAGTATAGAGAAAAATCTCACAACTATACAGTTGTAATTAAATCTTAAAAAAAAAACTCGGAAAAAACTGCGAGACTGGATTCATGAATTATTTATAATACGAACCTACAAATTTGTACGAAACCCTAGATGAGCGAGTCCGACTCGCACTTGCCCGGAAATTTTTGAAAATCGAATCACGACTTATCGAAATATAGCGATTTTTGTATTTTCAACCTTTATATCTCAGGGTTGTAGATAGTTCAGAATTATTTAATTTGAGTTAACTTTACCGTTCAATCATTTAGCTATACTGAAAAAAATTCTTATCCCTCAAAGAAAAGTAATGAGCTTTCGCACATTTTACTGAGCCAGACTTGTACAATAACGGCCAAAAGGTGTTTTGGTCTCGATCGATTAGCCGAACGTGATCTCGATCGGGATGAGAACGGTATTCGACATACGTGACTCTATTAACGAAAGGCTAGTGAGATCATGGATGGATCGGGAGAGGGAGAGAGAAGAGCAGAAAAGAGAAAAAGAGGTACCGTAGGAGAGACGGGGACTTCTGTGAGACGCCCCCAAGCACTTCCATAATCTCGGATATTGATTTCGCCTCACCCTTACATATACATTAATATCAGAACGTGCGTTTACCCCTTTTGACTCATCGAGTTTATTCCTCGTCAGTCTTCGTGAAAGCAATTCTATTTTCTTTTTCTCTCAGTCTAGCCGAGTTTTTTCATTCGTACTACCGAGTTTACTGTTCTCATTAAACCAGAGAGAGAGAGAGAGAGAGAGAGAGAAAGAAAAAGGGAAAAGAGCGAGAGACAACGATAAACGTCGGTTCACCCAATAATCAACCCCGGACGTGTAGACATTCGATTATTCTCGGTTTGAATATTCGATTGTTCGTTTGATAAAGATATTTCACAACCCAGATGGACCGTCATGATTTTCACGCGGTGCATGCGATTGGTGAAGTCAATTTTACGGCTTATCAGCTACGTCCTATGACGCCAATTCACGACCTCATTTAGTATCATGAAATCACAAAATATTTTGATTTCGTTATGTTGTTTATAAATGCATCGTACATTTGGAGCACGTCGAAATAGGATAGGGTAGAAAACCCAAACTTGGATTGACCGGAAGGCTCAAAATTCCAAACTTTAATGTTTCGAAACTACAAATTTCGTAGTTTCGGAAATTAATATTGTCCGAAATTTGTGACATTTAGTTTCGACGAATGACAGGGCGCTGCACATCTCGAAATTTCCAGTGTTACGGGTGTACGTATGTATAATTAAAGACGAAGCTCGTTGGGACTCCCCGAACGCTAGCGACAATGTTGCCTCGCGGTACATAGCCGTAGCTCGCGCTAATTTTGTTTAATCAAACGCGAGCTGAGGCTGCGTCGAAGTTTTGTCGCGGTAGCGGCCCCCTCTTAAGGGACATCAAACATGGCACGAAAAACATCGCAAGTAGTTTAAGGGGACACGTCATTACACAAATACCCGCTAAACACGGAGCAAATAGAATGAGTATGTACTGACTGTTACAGCGGTTAAGAAGTTGAAAACGTGGGTTACTCGCGATCGTTTAATAGTAACAAGCACCCAAAGTTATAGTCAAGGTGATAAGTATGCGTAAGGCGTTGAAAAGCAAATAGTTAGCCGACCGGGATAAATTAAGGAAATGACGAACACGATCCTAGCCACATCGAAATTTCAAAATCTAATTTCTCCCACACTATTCAACCGTTTTGCATGAAATTTATTGTGTATATGCAGAACGCTTGCTCTAAGAG
>JAPYZI010001290.1:0-36602 GCA_030523105.1 Ophioninae sp. A BG-2022a
CGTTTTTTTTTTTTTTTTTTTTATTGTAGACCTCCATATTTACTACGTAAACCATTTGATGGTGCAGCTGAGACCCTTCCACCCTTCCCTAAGACCAACCCAACGCTACGGATTTTTATATCTTTGCTTCGAACACGTTTTCCTCAGCACGTCTCTTCACGATGATTAATGTATACTAAGCACCGAAGTGGAAACCTCTGGAGCTCTTTCTCGTCTTTGCGCTCTCTTTTTTCTCAACTTGATTCCATTTTTCTAATTTCCCTGTTCGTCCATCCTATATTTTTACCTCCTGATTTGATCAATTCTCAGAGGAACATTTTTCATCAGATCATTATTTCATTCAAGTCATTATTTCCAACCACTATTGACAATTTTATTGGCATATTATCAAAAACATACCCAACTCGCTCAAATTGATCCAACATTAATTGGATGCTTAATTAAGTTTCTACATGATGTTACCTCAAGGATGCAGAAGAGTGCAAGCTATTCCGAAAACAGAAATAATGCATAAGTAATAAATGATAAATTAGTTAAAATCGATAAATCAATGACAAATGATAAATCAGTCATAGATGATATTGAATAATCTCGTTAGGCTTGACACAAGTTGAATAAATTTACATCGGATTCTGTTCTAGATCATTTGGGAAAGCATCAGTTTTGTAAAGTACTCGCAATTTTGTTGAGACATTCCCAAAATTAAAAACATTCCCAAAAGAAGCAATTTTCCCAGGCTAATCATTCTTATCATTCAATATCCAATCGATGTTGACAATATGCTTCATCACATTCGCCCGAAGATGAACTTTAATTTTCATAATGCGAGGCCCATATTTTTCATCAGAATATGTTTGTGGTTGGACTTGAGGGGATGAAACGAGCTGGCTGAATAACGTCAAGCTGGAAAACTGTGGGAGTTACGCCACTGTGAACCTGACAAGTTCTACGATTCACTGCCTGCAGTAACATCACCCGAGATATACTTTAGGAAGCCGCATTAAAAAGAATACAACGCGGACGGACAACACCGCGAAACATCTGCGCGATATGCATACACCGAGTCGTTCCTTCCCTCTTAACCTTTCGTCGACCCTAAGAGTAGTATGCTTCGTGTCTGCAATGAGAAATATTCCGATGCAGATTACACGGACTGCTTTCATCACTGTTTTGTGAGATTACATAATTATGCTGAATCGGTAAAATCAGATTTTGTACAATGGAAATCTTATTGGAGATTTCGTACTAAATATATTATATTTAGTGCTGTATTTAGTACTTCAGTACAACGTATTGAATAGGTACTATTTAGATCCTTTGTACAAAGTACGCATTATTTAGTCAATTAGTACTAAATACGTATTATTTAGTAATTTAGTACAAAATCCGCAGTAAATTTGCTTCGAGAGGTAGCGACAATCGAATTTTAAAATCTAATTAATATTCGTAGTAATTCCTGTTCTTGCTGAATGCAAACAACACGTTCAAGCGGAATGAAAACAACACGGTAGATTTCTGGTTGGACGTCTTTCACCTCAGCCGATTGGGATTAGCTCTGATAAGCTTTGACTCGGAGTATTTTGTTTTATCCAATTACACGTGGCTTCTGGATCAAACGGAAGAGAGAACAGGAGTGATTGGTTGAGGTTGGCTGTCAAGATAGGCATAATCATAGCACGTAAGGAAGTGTGGGTAGGCTTGTGCAAGAGAGAAAGAAAGACAAAGGGATGCTCGCGGAGAGGGCCAATTCGAGCTATCGCATTCTAGTTGTCTCGTGGTTCCTATTTGAGCCGTCCAAGGCACAGAGAAGAGTAGGAGATGTACCAGAGACTGAGATGAGAAAACAACCGAGGGGCAGAGTGGCAGAGGTTTACGCCCGTCACTCAATTTCTCGAGGGATAAACTCTCGGCAGCAGAGACCACGTGTGGTGATGGCTCGAGTACAAATCCATCTCCCTCATACTCTCAATCCAGATGAGAAATCAATTAATCTCTAAGCTTGTCTGGAGCGAATGCGAACCTGTGAAGAGCCCCGTGCAGGTGAAGATGGAAAGTAGTGACGTAGATTAGATTTGATAATCGGGTATCACTTCCAATTCGTATATTTTTTATTTTTAACCTGCATCGATGACAATTAGTACTGGTAATTAGCAAATTCTACACCCTGGATCATAATCCATTCGATTAATCCTCTTTTCGGTTGATTGTCATTGAAGGTATCATAGATATTGTGGTTAGAATTGACTGCGACGCAATAACGGTTGCTAATACATTTCGAGGTACTAATTAAGAGGATAACATTATCGAAGATCTATCATGCCAGAGTACGAGTATCGGATCAAATCAATTTTTTTTTCAAGCTGTGTTGACCTCCGAAATTCCGAAGTACCTACACCAGGAAAAAACTATTATCGCTATCGAGTGGCGCCTTACGTACTGTGCATTGTAATTTCAACAAATATTTCGGTGAACCTTATAGTTTCGCAGATATTCAAGGCGCTAATAGTTATTTATCCACCCTGTATACCCAAATGGTAAATCCCTCCATTTCATGGTGACACTCTAAGTTCTGTATAATGTACAGAATTCAATTTAATAATTTTGTAATAATAAATTACTAGAGGTATGAGCCGACAGGCAGCCGTTTTTTCAAACGATTTTTTTAGTTAGTTTGAGTAAACGGTCGTTAAGGAAATGTTTTATAAATGAAAAAAAATGGTAGCTGGAGCGCAGTTTTATTATCTTTATATTTAAGTTATGTGTGTGTGTGTGTGTGTTTGTGGTTTCGTATTTGTAAAAGGAAACCCGCATAGGACGCCTCAGCAAACGACGAGGTTTCGTTGGAAAAACATGGTCGAACGCTCATTGCAATTCTTTGCTGAGCCAATACGTCGAACGAGTCACTCGCAAAAGAAAGCAGAACGCTTTGCTTCGCTGCAACTAGCTTCAATCATCCCTTCATTAGCTTTTTATCTTACTTTCCCCCACTTTTTCCAGCTTTCACATTCGATCGATCGACATTCGACATCCATTAATGTCTTAAAAATGCTCGTAACTTTCAGGGTTGATTCGATAGCGCATTTTGAGGGTGCATGCACATTTTGCACTCGTTTCTCGAAAGAATTTTCTTTGTATAGCTTTCCCAGCTCGATCTGAAGTAAGAATTGCGAAGGTTGGTCAAAACTCGGTGCAGGTAAATTATGGGTATTATCAAGTTTCCGCCAGGTTCACGATAAAAGTGGAGGCCTTCGTTAGAGTATAACTCGAAATATATCGCGTGATGTGGAAGGGAACAACGATCCAATATATAATGCAGGCAGAAGGAAGGTAGAAAGAAAGAAGGTTGGATGGGGGCTAGAAGCGTGGGGGATGAAAATCGACTGAGTAAGGGCGGGGCAAAGATCATATTCATGGTAATTCGAGTTGCTGGGGCTAGCAGCCACGAAATTTCAAGCGTACATAAGTTTGTAATTAATTCATTGGATTAAACTTTACATCATGGCATCAGGTATGTATTATTTAGCCCTTAAGGCTGGCAAAGATACCGCCAGGGATGGAAAAAAGGAAAATAAGAAGTTGGCAAAAGTTGACCAAAGAGAATTAGTAAAAACCCGGCTGTAGGGGTGAATATTTATTGTACCGAATATCAAGCTGTTGAACTTTGTAGAAAAGTCATTTTGTGTTCACGACACTCTTGGCAACAAAAAATTCCTTTATCATGAATTTGTTTTTTTTTCTATTAAAATTTTGTTCTCGATAAAAAGTGAAGATAACACGATAGATATGTAAATCTGACACAGTAATTACTTCAAATTGATTACCTGATACTGACATTTCATTCAACCACAGATGTAAAAATCTTGGATCAGATAGTGGCAAATTATGGACAGCAGAGAACCAGTTAATCGTTATGAAATACGAACACGATAACCGTATTTTCTTTTGCAAAATTAATTCTTGTTTGTGCATTTGTTGCTTTCATTTTGTAGGTTTTCTCAAACTCAAACGAACCTAAACAACCCAAAACATATTCATATTCGAAAATTTATTATTGAACTTGAACACCAACTATACTTAAACCCAAACAAATTCAGATTCGACAATTTATTATTGAACTCAAAAATTAATTATAAAAAAGAAAAATTTAGTTTTGCGATATTTTGCATTTAGTTTTTTATTCGAGTGAATTTACTTAGCAGAAGGTGAATTACACTATCCTATGAATGTGGTGTTTACCCCACGGGTAGAGTACGCGTGTGTTCTTTATCACGCATATGAGGTACAAGTCCTATCTAATATATAATATATAATATATACTTAGGCAAACACGGCGTGTACCATCCTGACTCGAGCTGAACAAATTACGGAAGTTCGTCGTGAGACGGTTAGGTGAACATAACTACGAGAGTCCGGATCTTCTTGTTCATCCTTTCTCCCCAAACCCGCGAACTTTTCCGCGACGACAGATATCCCCCATCCCCATTTTCCCGCTCGCCCTTTACGATTCCTTTTATACTTTTCTTTTTTGCAAATTTCGGCATGGCTTGTCTCTTCCACACTCGCTTACCTTTACACCAGAAATCCCGGCACGAAAAAATCATTCATGTGTGGGCGTGTCGTGAGACCGATATGTTTGGCTCTGCCACTTGAAAATTCATTCCAGATATTTTCACGAAAAACTTTTTGAGGCTCATACGAAGACCACAAGCCATAGAGGCAATTATAAGTGTCATCCGATACATATGTTTTTAGAATAATCTTGAAAAATGTGGATAGAAATCAAAATTAACAAAAATAATAACTGAATACATAAATAAAAGAAATAATAAATAAATAGATAAGCGAACAAGATAAAGAATAATAATAAAAACTTGGATTAGAATCAAATCAGTCTCGTGTGGATATTTGCGTTTGTTAAATCATTTATTTAATAATAAATACGTAGTGAGTTCATTGATTCGAAACCGTTTGAGCCTTACCAAAGGAGTAATTGCATTCACTTCGCTGCACACGTATGCAAGGACAAGCGATATTGAACCAGAGTCGTGGGAGAAGACAGTGAACTTTCAAAAGTGAGCAATACACGCGATCCAGGCAAAACTCGTTACCTGATAGACTTCACATATAGGCATGGAAATTAGGTTAGGCAAGAAAGTTTGGTTCACTAAAGGGAAGGTTGCCCAAAATGACGGGACGCAGCCGAGAAAGCAAGAGAGTAGGAATTTTCCTGCGAATCACGAAAAAAGGAAAAAAAGATGAAAACCGGATGCCAGGATGCGAAGTAGGGTATAAGGGTCGTAAAGTTGCGCTACTATAAAATTCTACTTGTTTGCCCGTGGAAACGACGTAAATAAATCATACGCTCGTGTAAATCGCTACGAACCAACCACCTTTCTAACTGTGTATACATATGTATATACAGGGTGAACTATTTATCGAGGCTACCCAAATATCATTGTTGCCTTTAGGTCGCGAAAAAATGTCACAAAGTAATTTGATTGATTTTGAAGACCTGATACACCGGTGAGGAATACATTTTTCTCAACATTCTGGTTTGTGCGTTTTCAAGACCGCCAATAGTTTTTTAGATGGGAATGTGATTTATTATCATTAAGACATAGCTGATATTCAAACGAATTCCACTATTTATGATACCATGGCCTTTAAAAGATTTCTGAAAAATCAGTGCTCATAGGTACTAGGTAGGCATTTAGATGATCACAAATCCGAAGAACTATGATGTCATGACGTTGAAATTACTTTTCATCAATATAGTTTAGTGAAAGTTCACTTCTCGGCCATGGTCATTTCAAGGATTCATGGGTCCTTGGATTCGTCTGCATATCAGCTACATCTTAATAATAATATAACAAACATATTTCCAATTGAAAAACGCTTTACGATCTTGAAAACACAAAATCAATCAAAATACTTTATGACATTTTTGTCATTTCTCTAAAAGCAACGGCTATATTTGGAGTGGTCACGTTAAATGGTCTACCCTGTATATAACCTACTATTGCATCGATATCTTCTCGCAACTCCTACACTTCCGCGACTCCTCGTTGAAGACACCAACACCGCATCCATGATAGTATTTCCTTCAACACAGAGATGTCAAACTACATCCTATGCTCGGTAGCGAAAAAGCCATTCTCTGTACACACAATTTAACCACGTGGTATGCATAGCAAGTGTAGGTGATGAACTCCCAGCGGAAACTTCAGAGATCAGGGTTCCTTTTTGTTTTTTATTCTTCGCGTACATCAAGCTATGATAACTCAACTTATTTTTTGTCAGAACGTCTTCATCGTGATGCACTATCGGTTTATCAGGGCAAACTGTCGCCTTTAAGAAACTTTATTTTGCTCCTGGTGTTGTCTTAGAGGTTGAAGTGTTCCCAAATGAATTATGATAGCACGAGGAAAGTCCAGCATTATTTTCTTACAGATCAGTTCGGGACAAAATTTTGCGACATACAGGAGTTGAAGACAGTAAATCCATTTTGAAATTGATGCTTATCGAACTCGACTTTGAGAAGGTTCTATTTATGTTGACGATCTGTGGGTTGTAAAATGAAAAATCGATTTTTGATTTACTCCTAAACTATTTAAAGATTTCACAAATTTTGTAAACTCGCATCTAATAATAAGAGGTAGCAATGAAAATGTATAAAATAACAAACCTGTTTTTCCAAGTCAGACAATGGCATCCGAGCTTCAGATCGAAGACCCTGCCTTTATCCCAGAGCATTCTCCAGTTTCGTGGTCTATTGAATTCGAGAGTGAAGTCCGGCCAAAGGATATAGATGAACGTGTCTGTTCCAGAATTTCACCTTCCGAAGCGTTACGCTCCGTCACCGACTCGGTATTACTCTCCCGAATAATGGAAGGCGGGATATATAGAGTTTAATAATAGGTGGCTACAACACAAAGATCCACTATCGGACATCTCGTACGCCATCAACTATTTCCGCTTATGTACGCCAATTACTATCTAAAAAAGCGTAGAGACCATGCTGGTGAAACTTCAATATTTTGATCGGGCCCCTGGTAGCAAATTAATATTCAAATATGACGATACTACGTAGCCCTCATTATCTACCTATCTCTCTTCCTCGTATTCGTTGTACGATCTAGGTGTATATACATATTCTCCCTGATCACGTAAACATATTAAACAACACGTTGCTTTCGAATTATCTGGGATCTCACGTTGGTCAACTGGAGGTAACTTTAATTACTTCGCATACGATCATAAAATATAATCGTACAAACTGTAGAATCATTGGAGATGTGAAAAAAGAATTAACGTACCTGAGCCACGTAAGGCTCAGTGCCTAATGAAACCCACATTTTAAATATCCAAAATTACCAAGTCAAACGGATTGAGCTCTCGTCATCGATTGTCTAACATTGAATGACCGTAATTGCCATAGCAACCGCCGCACTGTGGCGAACCCAAACAAATTTGCAGTCGATAGAAGGCAGCGCGTGCGATTACACGTAGGTGTTTATTAAATTTCGACGTACAAAAACTATTGTGTTTTTGTACATCGTACAAAGTTTGTACGATGTACAAAAAGTGTTTTCAATATTGCTTAGTGAATCTGTATTCTTATAACATGTAGTGGTTTATCAGCACTATACATGTTGTTATCAAAATTTAAATTTCAAATTGAAAATTACATATGTTTTTTATTTTTTATTTCCCAAGTTACAAGTTTTTTCAAAAAAACTCATAGTTAATAGACAACATGGTCTTCTGAACCTAAATTATTATTAATACGTTGATTATTGAATAAGTAATAAAATAAACATTTTTCTTTTAATTCAATATTCATAGTTTTTTTTGTACTTAAAAGCAAATAAGCATAAAGTACCTTTCATGCGTCAGGTACCTTAGTCAATTATCAATTTTTATTTTTCGCATGATTCGACATTTTCTGACGTGCTTCAGGAGATTAAAAAATAAAATGGAGAAAATTAGTACTATCTGAAAAAAAGGATGCAGAAAAATGATAAATTAGCATAAAGACGTATACGGAAATAGGAAACCAGTTGATTTGGGGCCTAATGGCCCATGGTGATACGCCAAGCTGACAATTACCGGAGAGCGGAGACGTGCAGAGTGGACATATATACCAGGAGTATATCCAAACAACGGGGCAACGTGGTGAGCTTTCTCAGTAGTAGGAACGTATGTTATGGCATACACGTACGGGGCGGTACGTATTGTGTGCACGTTTTCCTGGCGTCCCGGTGAAACACGCGGTTGTCTCGTGATTTATACCCCAAATTATGGTACTGCATTATAGTATATGTACATAGGTAATAAGCGGGAAATGTATGTCCTTTTGTCCCCGTGTGTATATGATACAAACGTTGCATAGATAGGTGGGTTGGAAACAAGTCGAAAATCGCAACCAACTCGATTGGACGAGTACAGTGAGAGGTATCATATTGTTGGTCAGCTGTGGTTCATTTTGCATATATGACTGTGTCAATTTCACTCGTATATTTCTATGAATATCACTAAAAATGATAAAATATTAAGTATGTATAGTGAACGTAAGTATAAAAAGAAAACATAAATATATAAATTTATATAGTGATAAATATGGAATTATATTATTTATACAAAATTATTGAACAGTGATATATCAAGTGTGGAGATTTGACCGTTTTTATTACTCGACGACTGTGGAGAATCTTGTTCACGTATATACGCTATATGTACGGTCCAGGTAACTGTTGAAGGAATCTTGAACGCCGGGCCTTTCATCGATCGCACGCAAATAATTTCGATTTTCTGTAGCGTAAAATTAATTTGAATTGCTCGTTAATTAGTTCGAAGAAACTATGCGAGGGTTTAAACGATAAGTTGTGGGTCGAGTAAATAGCACGACCCACAAAGGCCATAGCAAAGTTTGTAACGGTAGGCGTGCAGTCTAATTTTCCAAATAAAGTAATTATCTCATTGACATGCTGAAAAAAAATAAATCAATAAAAAAAAACAAAAAATGCTAGCCCGAAGACAAGATCAATAGAGTCAGTGGCCACCACAATGTGTAGTATTTAAACGTTAGTTTCACCGTACTATTTACGTTTGGGCACTTGAGAGTGCAGGATGTGCGCTTCGATGCAATTCCCTGCGAATCGCGAAAGCTCTCAATATTCGTGTATCGATGACATTGGCTGACCGTATACTCCACAGCGACGCGTCGTTAGTCTATTAAATATTCATGAGCGAGGCACACAGAGTGAGTGAATTGAAACGCAAGTGTATTTACCGGAGAGCTATATATATATATATATATATATATATATATATATATATATATATATGCACACACACAGTGATGCTCAAAGTATTAAGCATCCTAATACAAAAATTGAATGTCTCGGTGAAAAAATGTGGCTTGCTTACATCTATTTTTATTATTATTTTTGTATTCGTTATGCTGTTTTGAAAATACCAGGTTTTCACAATTTTCGAGGCGTGAAAATTTCAAATTTCAAGGAGATGGCTGGTAATTTCGCTTCCGGACAAAGAAGGCTTCGATCCGCCTATGTAAGAGGGTCAAGCGTGTTTTTTTCGATTCTGAAATAGTTTTGAGGGCCTATCCAATCGAAAATTTTCAGCCGATTATGAATATCAACGAATTTTCATCGCAAGCACTGCAAAAAAAATCGTTTTTTTTTACAAGTTTTTGGGATTTTTTCATGGAAATTTTGGGGATGGGGGGAAATGAATCGTAGATTCGTGCTCAGGGGATAAAATTATATCGAAATAGACCAATAACAAAATATTTAAAATCGAACTTTTTTGTTGGGTTTTTGAGGATAAAAGTGTTTTCACTAAATTATCGATAACTCTTTTTTTTAGGATTTGGCACTCCACCATATACTCAATCTCTTCGTTATGATTTTCTTTTCAAAATGCCTGTTGAATTATCAAGATTTTTCGATTTTTGGACAAATTTCAAAGTTTTACCATCGATGCTTGCAAACTTTTCCATTTCTTTTTTGGCGATTTTTCAAATGTACCTTCCGGGGAAACTTTGAGAAATATCCAACGCCATTATTTAAGTCAGACAAAAAGCTTTTTTAAACACTCCAATTGAATCTCAATAGCATACAAGAAGCTCACTCTACGCCCTTTTGAAATCTCGTGATTTTTGAGATTCCGGAAAAGTGCCCGGAGAAGTAAACATTTTTTTCCGTTTTGAAAGCATTAAGAGGGTCTATTTACTCGTACATTTTCCACTGATCGCGAATAAGCCCGAGTTTTTGCTGAAAGTACAAAATTAGACTGGGAGAATTCAAAAAACCTTTCTAGAATATTTTTAAAACATTTTTTCCTATAAATGAAGAGTTCAGGGCGAATTAAATAGTGCGTTTGTTTTCGAGGTATAAAAATACATCGATGTAGACCTGCGATATGACACTAAACGTCTAAATATAATAATTATTTCGCGTTTCGTGTGGGTTTTATTGGGTGGGGCACCCAGTAGTAAGCGTCACACCGACGTACGGGCGTGTCCGCATGGTGGGGGCACTCCTCCAGCAGGCAATAGCGTATCGCTCACCGACGTAAGTTCGCTCAACAGGCGCACCTGATAGGCTGCCTTTAAACATTAATAATAATTCAGGGGTTAATTTGGGAAGCATACATGCTTATCGACTCAGAATAACTCACGGCCAACCCCCCACTTCACCGACGACATTCCGATGTGGGACACCCTGTATATGGGGAGTGATCAAATTCGCGGGATAAATCGTGGACGATGGAAAATCGAGAAACATATTTCTTCGCAGCGCTCCTGCAAGTGCTGCAGGAGGTTTTGCACGAAGAAAAAAAGGGTCGATCGCTCGGACGGAGGTTGCTGATTGATACCTAGCAATTTGAAACCCGCGGGATCGTTTCCATTCGAGTACGAAAGATATTAATTTCTGATGACAGAAAATAAGACTGGGGTGAGGCACAGAGAAAAGGGGAGGAGAAGAAAGAAAGATGCGACGACGGGAGGCACGGAGAAACGGCGAGAGAGGTAGACGGGAAAGGGAAGGGGAACGTATATGCAATATTTAAGCGGAAAATGGGGGGGAGGAACCGATAAGCTCGATGCAGAACCACAGTAGTGAGAGAAAGAGGAATGCGAAGTGGCAAAACGAACGAGACAGAATTTATATGTGCGGGACATTTTAGGTTTAGGTATCACTGTATGGATATTAAAAAATCGCCAACATTCTTGATGAAATTGGACAATTGTGGCACTTGATAGAATAATAATACATTACATATTTTTGTATTTTTCAGTAAATAATACAGAAGTTATGAAATTGCCTAACAAATGCCAATAGTTCTAAGAATCGATATATAATTTTTGTATTTTCTTGGTTAATGAATTTTGGGACATTTTTGCTTAGCATGAGCTCCATAAAGAAATAAAAACTTTGCTCGCGTGCGAGGTCAAACTTTGCAACCGTCGCAATTATGATACTGCAAAGACATCGCAAAACTGTTGCTCATTTACTCCGCTAATTAGTATTAACCAAGTTTCGTTGAGAACAGGTGCGTGTAATAAAATTTTTCCAAATTTTCCGCCGTGCTGAAATGAGTTTCGCTAAAATCGCAAGCAGTGGCCATGCGATTTGTCACATCCTCCGACTCTGCTGGCAATTAGCACAAACTCAGGTCCGAGTTGCCCAGTGCATATGGACATAATTACGAAAACTTTCACATTCTACGATTCCTTAAATTTCTTGACTCTAGGGCTCTCAAATTTATTATTTTCCTTGAATTGTATAAATAAAAACAAAAAGTTGGCTCACAAAGATTGACAATTCTTTTGATTATGATGATGAGAAAATTGTTAATATATACCAAATATCTACTAATATTTTTTCCCTTTAAGATGCACATTCGAAGAGTAACACATCCAATACGTAAAGGGTGACGTTTATTTTTCTACCAGCTGTGCATCTTGTTATTTTTCTTTATTATGCCTCGAACATCCTCTATACATATAGATCTATATGAGGGCAAAAGACAAAGCGTACAGAGATATTGCACCGAAAAAAGACAAAAAAAAAAAAACACGAAGCCTAGGAGATAGAGGCAACGACAGGAGGGCGCATAGAGATTGACCTGCATTCGACAATGTTGATTTATGCATTTTAATTCCACCGGCTAGGTATCGTCCTTCATTTATTGGCTTTCGTTACAGGATATTGCGACAAGCGTCGACAGACCGCTAGATGGTGCTCTCGATGCGGGCATCTCCAGAGCAGAATTCAGGTATATTTGTATTCGTGTGTTCGTGAATGGGTTAGCACCGGATTTTTCTTCTTTTTTTTATTCAGCATCACAGTACGCCCGTAGCTTTTACGCCCTAAAATCGATGTGGTCAGCATATCGGGCAAAATGCCTCGCACGTTTGACTGGTTCGTTTAATTCGCGCGTACACGAGTCTGTACATATTTATTCAATATCCCAGCTCGCCCGCAAAAAGTTCGGAAACAATTGGATTATCATTTTTTCAAGTTTGCTAAACGTGCCAGTAGATATGAACGTGTACATTTTTTTGCGACCTTGCTAGTTTTTTCGAAAAATTAGAATATAAAACAAAACACCTCTGAAGATTCAAATTTCTATGTGTATTCTTTCCATGAAAATGAAAATCATAAGAAACCTATATTATTAATTTTAGACCTTGTAAGTATCTCCTTTAGGGGTTATAAATAATTTCACCAGAGATATCTCGATCCACAACATTAAAGTTGTGAGTTAGTATTAATAGTAATTTACATTGTACATTCTCGAGGCTTTTTAATTGAGGTACAAAATTTGAGTATCAAGTTTATTGAATAGTTATTTCTGGGAACTGAATCGGTAGGGAAAGGAACGATACTAGCCCTCTCAAGAACCGTCCTTTTTGTCTTCTTCCTTTCTCTCTTCTTTCGCAACTTGAGGGAAAGGAATAGAAATACATAATGGAGCCAACAAGAGGCTGAAGTGGAAAAGTTTCAATAAAGTAAAGAATAAAGAAGAGAAATCGTGGAATACAGATAGAGACAGAAATATACGTCAACGAAGCTTTTCGCGTTGGAGCCATAGTCAGCATTCATGCCTTCTCTTTGTTCTATCGCTGTTCAAGAAAACTGCAAATCCAATTTTCATTTAGGATACTGAGCCTTATCACCGGCCCATCTTGGATCTTGCCACAATTAAACTTTCTTTATCTGGATATATTGAGTTCATGGAGTTTGCATGGAAAATAAAAAAGAATAACCGAGGTGTTTACGCGACCACGGGTAAAAGTTTACTCGATATTATATCCTACATTCCATCATGGAGATGTTTCTTTCTGGTGCATCTCTCTTTTTCTATTCTATATTTTCCTTCGATGTCTGAGAAATTAGCATAATAACGTCCGAACAATATTTCAGATGGAAACATTAGCGTGGACGTAATTCAGTTAACTACTCAAATTTAAGTGCTCTCCGATGCACGATATAATGAATTCTGTTAGTACGATAAGTCCATCATCATCCAAATTGACGTTACCTTTCTTGTAGTTTCAATATTCTCATCAAGCTTTAATTTACATTTATTATTACTTTTAACGTTACGTTTATAATTATACTATAATTATGTAATTCACATTGAAATATGTTGTTACTGCATGGAAATCGAAAAAAATTATTTATTATAGATTTCATAAATATTATATTGAAACTAGAAGTTCAATAAGTAATTCATTTTTGTAGTCAATATTTTGATATTTCCTTATAGTGTTTCTAAATGTAATTTTATATTTATCTAGAAAATCTACAAATATGTATTTCTATATTTATATTTAGATGTTTGTAATGGAACATTTAATGATATAATTTCTTCTATAATAAATTTAAAAAATCGAATTAGAAAATTGTAACACACGAATAGGCCAGGGGAAAAGGCAATAGTGTGCGACAATTGTTAAGTTCGCGTATTCAATTTATTCACAAAGAAAGATTCCAAAAAGGGCATGCACGGGTCCTTAACGTGGAGGGAACATCGAGAACTCGAGAATCAAGTTCAGGGGACAAGGACCAGTCGAGATTTTACAAAGGCTGCTGGTCGAGAGATTTTATACCGGTTTGAATAATACATGAGAATCGGCACTTTCAGATGACTTTGAAAACATATTCCTGTACCTAATGTATGTCAAAAGCATTGAATCGAGTCTCAATGTTAACTTCTTTCTCGATTTCTCCGAAATTTTGAATACAAAGAAGTTTCCCGTTTACTTTTTATCAAAATGTTTATTTCGTTCTATTATTTATTTTCTTCATGATTTGTTTTTTTATGTTATCTATCAAAATTTGATTATTCGTTACACACGAGTAGCCACCTTAGAAGATGAATTTTGAATCAATCATTAGTTCACGAATAAATCGAATGTAGCTTTTTATAATGCAGACTCAATTGTTGGGAAAGAAAGTCGGTTAACAGGAATTTTAACATTGGGATCTGTATAAACGAGATAACAAATGGAATAAAAATAGTTCTACGTGGGGCAGGAATCATCAAATATTCCAGGTCCTTTCATCGCTCCGAATTATTTTACATTCTGATATGGATGGATTCAGTCGACCACTTATTTTCGGTGCTGTATATACCTCGACAATGTTATTCCATCGTGATAACCTATTATCAGTTTCTCCTCAATGCTCAAGAATTTCAATCGTCTTTGGTAGAGCGATCGTCCTGCTGACTCTGCATATCCATTTTTCACGTCGCCTTAACATCACGATTGATAATTGGAAAATGATACGATCGGAAACACATTTCTCAATTCGAATAAAATTACTTTGTCATAACAATGGTATGAGCAGCAAAGAGTTTCGGGCCAATGAAACAATTTTGCTGAAGGCTTCGTTTTATGATTATGTTATTATTGATCATATTATACGTTCCAAATATAAGCATGTTTTTAAAAAATCCTTTTTTTTAACATTGCTTCTCGGAAGAGTTTTGGTCGGCTTGGAACAGTGACAAGTGTATTATTGGCTAGTGGTATCGACTCACTCGAGCTTTCGTGATTCTTTCTCCATTTTAGCTTTCCCTCTTTTTCATCTCCCCCCCCCCCCCGCCCTCCACCCTCCGCCAACGTTCTCCCACGTTTTCCTATTATATACATGGTGGTTCAAGTACACAATGCCACATAAATCACCTTTCCATTCGACTGTGCTTACGTACGTGCACGGATACAGGGTGGACCATCTGACATGACGACGCCAAATATCTCCGTTACCTCTATACTCAGAAAAAAGTGTAAAGAGGAAATTTGATTAATTTTAAAGGGCTGATGCAGTGGTAAAAAATTCATTTTTTTCAAGGTTAGAGTTTTTGTGTTTAGACGTTCATTAATGGTTTTTAAAATGGAATTATCTTTTTTTGTTATTACGACGTTATATCTTATATTAAAATTTTTTCTTGACGCTTATTTAGCGACAATAGGGGCAACGGAAATATTTGGCGTGATGACGGAAAATGAGCCACCCTGTAGAACCCACATTGGTCGATCCTGCATAGACGACTGGAGGGTTGAAGGTTTGGAGAAGAGGGAGCAAAAATATCTACGATCGGAGCCACAGTTTGATTTACGATGCAACTCCCTCTTCTCCGTGCATGACTTATAGGGTACTACGATATAGTAGTATTTTAAGTTACACGCGCTGTATATAACCCCAGAATATTCGGAGTTGTAAAATTAAAAAAAGGAGAGAAAAAGAGAAACCGAGATAGTCCGGTCAGATTTATGTTAAGGTCGTCGTCGTAATTTCTAAACAAATTTTTTATTCGCTGCTTTCCTATTGTCGAATTTGATGACTTCGAGAAGTTGGGCCACTATAAAACTCCGAATGAAGTTTCCATCAAGAAACTTCCGGTTCTGAAAGCAATAATCTACAGCGGAATCGCATATTGATATTATTAGGGTATTCGATGTGATTTCTGGTGTGCTCGTTTTCATCTTTGTATTTACTGTCATGATCGTCTTCTGATTTTGTACAAAATTATCTAACTGCATTGTGTCAAGCATCCGTTACTATTACTCGAAAAACGAGCCCTGTTTATGCGCCCTTGAGAAGCGGCCATTGCTGACGGAGCCACCTTAAGAGGTTATATACAAAGTTACGGCTTAAAAAATCGATAATATTTATTTTTTATATTCTAAAAGTACATGCTTTCGAAAACATTTGTACGGACTTTAATTCAGATCGAAACCCTAGATCATAAATGGTGCAGCGTTTTCTACTGCAAGTATAGGGCATGAATGAAATAAACAGAAAACTTTAATCGCGATTATCACGGAATGGAGTTTTTTTTAAAAGTACCTTCACCGTGAACGTGATGACTTGAAAATTTGTCAACCGATCTTCATGAATTATTAAAAATTTGTTGATATTAACAATCGCGTGTATTTCAACGGTCCCTTTATCATAAAAAAATATGCGATAATTGTAAATAATTTTTGTTCGAAATTCTCAACACCTCGAAAATCTATTTTTTTAGCTAAAAGGTTCTTGCATTTAAAAAAAGTTTTTTTTCATAAACAAACCGTTCAAGTCCACCGAATGACATTCTTTTTCAATAATATTTATACTTTTTAAATTTCAGTTAAGGAATCGTCTCAGTGTGACCCTTCGAAAAATCAATGTTTTTCGCGATTTGTTTTTTTAAATGTTGTAATAAACTAATCGATCTGGTTTTCGTTTTATAATTAAATACATTCATGCCGAATACAAAATTATTTTTTTACGTTCTTTTATTTAATATATTATAATTATGTAAATTGTTGAAGTGACACGTTAGAAAAAAGGTCCTGTACGATATCCACGATTGCGGTCGCACTTTTGATCTGAAACAAAAATTTCAAAAAGATTATTAACCTGCATGAAAGTCGCTATCGCGCTATAGAGATTTGTTTTGAAATTTGATAAAATGGCGGCGGCTTGAACAAAAAGTATCGGAGTGGGCCCTTTTTCCGACAGTTTTTTGTAAAAAAAATAGAATGATTAAGAAAAAGCTTTTATAGCGCGATAGAGAATGATGTTAAAAATGGTATTTAAAAATTGGAAATAGATATCTTGAAAACTCTTTCTTTGAAGGTTGACACCGTTTTGAAAAATACCATTCCGAGAAAAACGCGTTGAAAGATTGAAGTTAGAAAATTTTAGATTAATGGTTTACTTACAATCAATCGGCGATACCAGGTCCATACAATATCCTTTCCGCTTTCTCGAACTGCTCATTTTCGGCTGAAATTTCGTTTCGACGAGCTGTCCTAGCTTCTTTGCTGTCCAGAGTGCTTCGGCGTTCTGCAATTTTGATGCGTTCCGCCTTATATTTTGCAGCGAAGCCTGCGGCCATCAACTCTATGGTGCACCCCATTGTCTCCAGGATTTTTAAAATTGGATTAAAGTCTTCGTTGAACGTATAAGCGGCACAATACGTCGCGATTTTTATAGTTTGCTTCCCAGAGGATATATGTTTGGGAGCGAGTTTCCACAAGCAAAGATTGAAACTCTTATTGTTATTTTGAGTGTTTGCGCTCGTACATCTCTCTATTAAATCGTCGGTGGGCAAATTTTCGTAAATTGGCTTCAAACCTTCTTGGACATTGTCATTGAGCGCTGGTAGATAAGTGGATTTTTCCTTGAATCCATTGGCTTCAGCTATTGCGCCTCAGCTAAGCGATTTTAAAGTCAAACTCCGGACTCTTTCTCGCTATTTTCGCCGCCGAAGTACTTGCAAATGATGTATCCGTCTGAATGAAATGTCGATTTTTTCTCATGAACTTTGCAGGTCTTTTTATATCACCTCGTGGATTCGTGCTCCTCGCGCCTTTTTGGCCTATATTCATTTTTTCTTGGGGTTTTCACTGGTATGTCTATCTGTGGTGGATGTCAAAAACGAACTGAAATGCTTGGACAGTTTATCCTGCAAAGTTATAGAACGTAAGCACCTTAGAAAGGTACACATGCAGGAAGAAAAATAACAAAAGGATAACGGGCAAGTGGCGCGACGGACTGGGCAGAAGTCCCGCTCGGTTCCCTTTCTACAAGGAATGCTGTAGTGACCGCAATCATTTGAATTTCGATTACAAAATTTAAGAGAATGTTTACAACAGTGTACACTATACGATACTGCAAAAAAAAACGATCTTTTGAAAATTTGAGAATGGGACGATCCCCTTAAATGGTTCACCTTTAATCACGTTCACCGCAAGCCTCTTAAAAAAACAGGATTTTCGGGGGAAGGGCCATAAGTCCTATCATAGTTAATACTATTTTATTGTTAAAATTCAAATTCTGTTCGCCGATACCAGTTCCAACAAACTGTATTTAGTTTTTTTTCCAAGAAAATCTGCATAACTTCCTTAAAAAAATTCCCGAAAATATCTCAATTTTTTCCAACTTTGTATATAAACCCTTAGAAGTTTTCTTTTATCAGGTAAGTTTTGTGCACAGGATATTGTATATTTTTTTCTGTGCAAGCCAATCTTTCTTTGCCATTCCATCAAGGTTTTGCTCAGAAACAAACATGGCGATTTCTGGAGACGCTGGAAAGTGCGCAAGGAATTCAAAGCCCGCCAAGTGTCGCTCATGAATTCTAATTACGTTTGGGCGTTCTTTTCGTTGAAAATGTCCTTTTTACGTTGGAGGGATTGTGCACAGATATGGCGAGGACACCAATAGCGGTATAGTAAACGTAAAGCGAGCAAGAGAGAGAGAGAGGGAGCGAGAGGGTGGCATTGGGGGGCTTTCGTACGCAGTAATTCGAAATATTCGGTCCAGAGGAAGAAGGCTGGGAAGGCGAGAGATCGTGTTAGGCGGCCGGTTACTAGGAATAATGGATGCGACGGTAACTCACGTTAATGAAGCGTGCCGTTTACATCTGCCTAACAGCCCAATGTCCCGGTTTCTCTGCCAGTTCTATCTTCCATCCTTTTATCCCCACCCTCATTCATTTTCTCCCTCTTTCCACTTGGTATTTCTCTCTGTCTCACTCTTCAGCCATACCGGCTCGTATACCAATGCCAATTCCTATATCGAGAACCACTAACACATTCTACATCACCCACCCGAGTCTTGGTAACAGAGAAATGTCCCGGGAACTTCCTCACCGCGTTGAATTCCATTTTACCCGTTAGCTTTCGCCTGGCAAAGCACGTAAGCCCTGCCCCCAGTTCTGGAGAAGCTCACCCCGGAGCTTCAGACTCGGACGAGACTCCTAAAGGACCATGAGAACCCTGTCAACCTTAAACTCGAAAAACCGTTATACTCGGCAACATTCGCTCTCGAATCAGACTCCAAGACAGGACTTTTATTACAGTTGCCGGATGAATAAGCAGGGCCAATGTTAAACGACCCTAGCCTCCGCTCTAAAAAGCTTTGTGTCAAGAACGAATAGTTAAGGAACACCATCGTCTAGATTCGTTCATTGATCGCACTTGCGCCAAACGAAAGTCCCTTTCGTCTGCTTCATTTAATGCATAGTCGGAGAAGCCTCGAGGAAATCATTGAAAAAATGGATGAACCGATGCGGAAAATTGCTGGGATATCTTTCATTCAAGTAAGGGCCTTTAAGGATTTCGTTTGGACATAACGAAAAGTATTAGGCATTGCAGGGGAATCCTTTGGCTTTAGATTGGCATTTTTTATTTTCAAAAATATTAATTGACATTGCTCAAGTAGGAAGTCTGGATAAATCTCGGTATCAATTGAAGGAATAGTCGAAACTTTAATTTTTGATAAAATGGTGGCTCCGGTAAGAGACAATTTCGATTTCCGAACAAATCTTTTTCGATCGGACATAAACAACGCGAGATGCAGATAGCCAAGCCATCTATTGGATAAATCATAGAGTTCTTTTGAATACACCTAATACTTTTGAGCAGGATTGTACACACATGCACTCACATGATTGTGTTTGCAATCCATACCGCACTCGATCTCGTGATCCACGACGAACAATTTGTCGAACAAGATGCGACAGAGTGCACACAAGCTCCGGAATACCAATCACGTTCCCAACTGTTTTCCGTATAACACGACGATTGGTGAACACGTGTGTGAGCGCACGCTGGTGTGTGTACATTTGACAACCGGAGTTGGAAAACGGAATAGCGATAAATTTCAACTCCAATTAATGGGACCGAATTGGATGGCATTCAAGGATGAGGAGTGAGGGGGGTACAAGATCTTGGTGAATTTCATGATGTCGTGGGCTCAGGCCTTCCAATGAGTCTGGGTGTTTCATCAAATCGTGCACCATAATAACGTTCTCGTCGTCACAAAGTACTTCTCGCTGGTGGAAATTCTCGTACTCGAACTTCCATCTGCTTGGAGTCTTCAACACACTGCACCCCTTTACCTTCCACTATTAGACGTGCTACCGCTAATTAATAGAGGCTCATCAAATAATGAAACAACTTACACGTGTGTTTACGCCCGAGTAATCTGGAGAACACGTGTTGGGAACTCTCGAGTTTCGAAATCAATGTAATTGCAATTGAAAAGTGAAAAAATCAACTTTTCATAAGTTGGTGAAAAAATGAAGAATTAGGAGATTGACCTTTCACTAGCAAATTATCGTGATGATCATTCTCTGGATAATGTAGGAAAAGGAAAGTAAATTCTTTGAAAAGTAGTTTTTTTTTAAATGAACTTGTTAACTGATTAATAATCATCACAGATTAGTTAATCAGGAAGTATATTTATTGAAGCAAAGGCATTATTTGTCACTTTTTTTGAACACGATATTTCTTCTCCATTTTGAAGAATCGAGCCTGATAGCATCCAAAGCTATATTTCTCTTGGTTTTATCGCTATTGGCTCTTGTCAATGAGCCGTTAAACCTTATCTACGAAACACACATGTGGAATTTTTGGCTACCTGTCCGTAGCCTTTTCTCATCGCTATCGTGAAACCAAGAGACTTCTCAGCAAAGTCTTTCGTCTCGTCTGTCCCTTGTTGAAGGTTGGCTGACTAAGGTGTAGTGTTTGGTTTAATCGCTCTTCGATTTTCCTCTCACTCTCCCTCTCCTTTCCGGTCTTTCATTCTATTATAAAATACTTCTGCTTGCATTATTTTTATGATAGAAATTGGCAGACCGTATGTAACAAGATTTTTCATTCATAAAAAGAACTCGCTTAATATATTATTAAGAAATTAATTCATTCATTTTTATTATAATGAAAGTAAAATTAATAATTTTTGGAAATAATACTCGAAAGATTTTTTTCGGCAAAGTAATCAATTAATAATCATAAGTCTTTATACATAAATAAACGTTATTTTTTCAGCCGAAAATGCAACTTTTTGTTTCGAATATTGTCAAATGTGGAAAAATCAATCCTTTAATTAGAATTTTTTCATTACTTCATTATAGTGCACTTCAAAATGTCATTTATATTTATGAATAGGATTTTTTATTTTGCCACCATTTATAAAGTTCCACTTGCACCATTTAAATATATATTTATAAATTGTAAAGATTTAATTATTGTTATTCTTTTATTTTCTTTTTTACCTTTAAATCATTTAAGAAAAACTAATTCCTTTTTATTATGAAAATTTATATTTGAAAGGTTTTTAAATAATATTTTTAATCTTCAATTTTTAAATTACATTTTGACATTTTAATTAAGATAGATAATCACTCTCTGAATTTCTTTTTGCTTCCGATGAAAGGATAACGGTATAGCATTTCTTCGACTTTTTCCTATTTGTTCATTTGGCACTATTCCGGTGGGTGCTAGGAATCCAGTCGCTCACATTTTCAGGTCCGGAGGACTGCAGATTTTTCACTCACTCATCTCGGGTGTTCGGGGAACAATGGACGACAAGGGAGAAAAAGAGGGATTGGTGTATAGAGAGAAAAGGGAATAAAAGAGAGAGACAGAGAGAAGTGGAAAAGGGAAGAGGACGAGATTCTATCTCCACACGAGATGGGTAAACATCTCGTCACGGTTTGTCGTCGTCACGGTTTTCACAAGCACACGATCGAACATCAATCTCGTTTGCCATTGCACTTCCGGCACCAATACACGATTAATGCTTTGCAAAACGGATGCAGATTGCCGTCGCACAATTGCCCTCCAAACATGTATACGACATCACATGCAACAACTGAATTAGTCGTATTTTGTTTTAAAATTTACAGGAAACTTTTCAATTGTAAACATTTCTCTCTTATCATCATTAAATTCTGCTTTTCACTAAGAGAGACTAGAATTTCTTTACCAAGAAAAAGTACATCACTATAAAGAAAAAAAATAGTTTACAGTTGGCGTGTCTGGAGAAAAGAAGGCAATAAACGAAAACGACGATGACATCGAGGAGGCCTTGAAATTCGCAAGCCAAGAGGAGAATGCGACTTGTTCTTCCAATCCTGGTAATAATGTGCACTCTGAACGGAGTAATTAGTGATACGAGCGATGAGGTCGATGAGGATGAGGATTCCAGTGAAGAGACGCCAGTAACGACCCTCGACGACGAAGATTTCGGCTTGGATGGTGGGCTTGTCACCGAAGAGGTTATGGAGCCAAACGTAACGATGAACGAGCCTGGCGAACCAAAAGTTGAGGACGAAACGGGGGAGCTCCAAAAAGACGATCCTAATTGGGACGTGAATCGTGTGATTCGAGACTTGGCCTATTATCTACGTGCCCACAAATTTCAAGATTACGATCGACGTTATTTCAAGAGCATCGACGAATCGACATCAAGACTTTATCAGGATTTTCCCAGGCCGAAGCTCAGATCGATTCACTGGGAAGTTCATAAGCATTGTGATTCTGGATTTCGTAATTGTCTTCGTTACGCCGACGAAATAGTCCGCATGACCAGCCTTGTAAGAACCGACGACACTCTGACAATTATAAGAGAAAATAAGTGGGACCTGGAGAAAAACAGTCAACAAATTCTAGCCACTCAGAAGGACTGCCAGATGGCACAGAGACGGGATAATCTCACGGTTCTCCCGTTTCAAGGACCTATCGGTAAAATTCGCTCAACAGACTCACCCGACTCTTGATAAACCCTCCCTTCATCTCCTGTCAGCCTCTTTTTTTCTGTCACACGCAAACACTCGTAGCCCCTTCGCCAGCCCTCATTTTTGTTTGTTTTTCTTGTTTCATCACCTCTTTTGGAATTACACTCGAAATCTTCAGCTGTGAGTAAGTCCTTCAACTCGGTTGTGAAGTCCATACAAGTCAGGCTTTTTCGCTGTTCTTGCATTTGGCAGAACAAGAAAAAACTGGCTAACACAAATAATTCGGTTTGACATTTTTTTCTTAATTTTATTCATCCAACGCTTCACGTTGGCTACCGTGTTTGGCTACCGTGTTTGCTGGCTACGTTTGTTGGCTACGTTGGCTACCGTGTTTATTGAAATAAAAATTCTTATACATTTCAATTTATGAACATTACATTTCAGAAAGATTTCAATGGCGCACATCGGTGAGTTATTACTTGTGCTGGTTCACCATGTTGGAAAAACCAGAGCTCGAATTTTTTGGGGAACCTTGTTCCAACCACGCCAACTGTTTTGATAATTATGGCGTGAATAACAAAGATCCAAGAGCTAATGACGATAAACCTTACGCCTGTGCACTGTACAGTTTTTGTCCCGATCATTGCTGTTCCATGAAACATATCTGGTACATGAGAGATTGTTTCCAATCACGCGAAAATCCTTGCTACGAAGAGAATCGACCTGGTTAGTACTAGAAGTAGCATTGTTAAAAGTTTGCCCCTTCAACTAAGGCCGAAATTTGATTTCTTCGAAATTCGTGAATTTCTGAAATCTTGTCACAAAAAATCACTGATTAATAAAATCTCCTTTCTCTGAATATTCAATCAGTACTTTTCTGAAAGCTGACGAATGAATGATGAGATTTAAAAACGGGGTTCCTGAAATTTGAATAATTTAAGAAATAAATGAAAACTATTGCTATTTTTCTCCAGCTGATCGGAAATGCACCCTGAAACGGGAGGAAAATCGAGATTTCGAATCTTTGATTCGTAATCGCATAAACGTAAGTTGCAATTGTCGGAAGAGTGGTTACGAGTGGTCCTCAAAATTTGGTATTTGCGTTGACGTAAACGAATGTACGCGTGGCTTGCACGATTGTAATCTCGAGGCGGGTCAGAATTGCATAAATCAACCGGGTGGTTATGCATGCACGTGCAAACTTGGCCTCGTCTGGAGGACAGAGACTGGAGGCTGCGTCTGGAGTCCAACAATTCTCGACGCGCTTCAACCCCCCGAGGATCAGGATGACGAGTCCGAACCGGAAATTAAGGATATATTCAAGTCGATCGTTAAAACTTTGACGAGATCGTCAGCCATAGGTGTAACAGGAAAACCCATATCGAAATTTATACTTTTACTATTTATATTTATTTACCTCAGTGTAATGCCGGAAACGCTGAAACTTCGTGAAATCTTCCTAGTTAATATGACTAGAATAATATTTATAATTAACGTACCAAACTCAAATCTTGCAGTTAATAATTAATATTTTTAATATTATCTTTGATAATATTAATCATGAACGTATATTATTAATAACGCAGATAATTAATAATTAACGTAACCCATAACGTACATTAATGATTAATATTATTCAAGCCAGATTGGTACGTTAATTATGGGGAAAATGTATCCATTATAATCGATACATTTTACCCACCCTATATAATTAATGTGAAGAATGTACTCGTCGAGCGCAGCAGCTCCATATCGGCGAACGATTTCCGTGGTTAAATAAATAAAGTGAAACGAGAAAAAATAAGTGCATCGTTC
Source organism: Ophioninae sp. A BG-2022a (assembly GCA_030523105.1). Lineage (NCBI taxonomy): Eukaryota > Metazoa > Arthropoda > Insecta > Hymenoptera > Ichneumonidae > Ophioninae sp. A BG-2022a. Next base: position 24,868 of record JAPYZI010001290.1, read on the forward strand.
GAAGCCCTGGGAAAAGCGAAATGACGCGGGATGAAGAGTGTCGTCGCACAGCATTCGCAATTCGAAAATTTAATCTTCGTTCGAGGAACGAGACGAGTCGGACCCTGGTTTTCGCGATGTCTTGTGTTATTTTACCCTGGAAGAATAGGGTTCTCTTGAGCCCTTCCGCACCCTCTTCCGTCATTTGCCGTTCTTCTTCGTTCCGAGTAACCTCTCGGTTGGCTCACTCAACAGCCCTCGTCTCTTCTCACCGCAACCGTGTTCGCGTATACAATTTCTCTTGCACTCGTTTTCCACCAGAATGCCTTTTCCCCTAACGGTCCTTCTCCATGCTCAGGGAAAAACAATGGTATTCTACATACCAATTGTTATATTTAGCATAATGGAGAGACGATGAGAGACTGTTTTCTCGATCCTTTTTTTATCTTGCTAGTGAATGCACACATACGGGCATCAAATGTAAATGCGTTTCGAGTACTCGTGATGTGATTTTTAAGGATGTACGATGTTTTTTTTACGTACTTTCGAGAAGAAAAGAATTTTTAATACTTCTACGGATTTTTTCGCGTAGAAATTATTATTTTTCCAAAAACGTTAGAATTTTTTTTTTAAATAACGTATTTCTTTATAATTTAGTTATTTTTTCAGGAACGTAGAAAAGTAAAGGTCACTCCTATAGATCGGTTAAGATTATTTAACATTTTTTTTACAATTCGCACAGTACTTCTATTCCTAAAATATTTCACTCTCAAATTTGAAAAGTAAATTACTCGAGCAATATTTAAATAGTTTTCTCGTTTTTGTTCCTCTTTGTCTCAAATCCAGAATCTGTCGTAACGAAGACAAAATTGGATACATTTGATGTGTACTTTACGATTTTTTCGTTTTGATGAAACGGACGAGTGTTTCGTATCTCGGTCGTATCGATCAAAAGCTGAGCTCTCCGCCACAAGTCACAGCCTGAACGACTCTGCATTTCCACAATCGTTCGCTCATGTACTCTGTGGTATGACGGTTTGCCAAATCCGAAACAAAGGGTGACGCGACTGTAATTTTTCTTTGGTCCAAATGTGCTTGGATTCCACTGGGCCACAGTAAAATACAGGGTCCCGTATCTGGCGAAACAAAATTGATTGGCACCGAGAATTGCGGAAACGCTTGAGTAAATGGACGGCCAAAAGTGAGTTTCTCTGCACCTGAGCAAACCCCTGGCGAGTTTCGAGCTGGCATCGTTGTACCGTGACGAAAATGATAATTCGTTTTACGCTAAAATAATTATATTCGACTTTTAAGAACATTGAAAGAGATTTTGTAATTATGTTTTTAAATCGTTATGAAAATTCCCGAATGATACTTTCACTTCTTATTTATATATTTAGAACGTGAATCGTAAAAAAAATGTTTCTCATATACCAAACACCATGTCGAAAACTTCAAGAGTATGCCTCCTAATATTTCGATCCGTTCAATATTGACGGAGGTCAGACAAGGTAACCTTGCAAAGTAAAGACCGAAAGAAAAGGAGAATTTTTCGGTAAATAAAGAGCGGGTGAATGTGCTGGAAGAACAATTGGCAAAACTGGGACAAAGAATGCTGATTGCAATAAAAATAGCGTACTACGCTGGTGTTTTTTATCGCCTGTGCACTATGACGAAAAGAGAAAGTTGCTAATGACAGAGTTAGTGAAGTTTGGTCAGAAACGTCGTTGAGAAACATCGTTTACGTTCTGTTTTCTCGGGTTACAAATAGCTATAAATGTTACAATGTAACGTAGCGCCTACAAGGTCTCGTGCACCATAAATAAAAATTTATCATCCCAGTAGAATCAGACTTGCATTACAACTATTATCATCAGAAAATCGGTTTTCGACGTATTATTAATAACATAGATTGTTTATCAATTTTTTATGATATAACGTCACAATTTATAGATTTGATCACTTCGCTGATATATCGCATAAATGATTGTTAATAATTGAGAAGCAAAAAATATTACGAAAAATTGATGAAACGTAATGTTACAGTATCGATTGCTGTATGGACCTATCTGTTCGATAAGAACGTGTCTTATGGAGCTTAAAAACTATTTAGGGAAAGACATGGAAAAGGAGTACATACATATTAAAAAACAGAAACATTGATGCTTTCGTATTAACAAGCGGTTAACTCGCCTCCGCTATTTATAATCAAGCCTCTAAGAGTTTTCAGGCAAAAATGTACTCGTACACGCTTTTGTCAGACAGACTGGGTAACCATTTATAAAACGTACGTTACCCCTGTAAAATTGACGAGACATGTGAGGCATTTCGATATTAATTACATTCAATACACAAACGGACAAAGTCCTGTGAGAATTATCGCACAAATATTCTTCTTACGGTTTGTTCGGTAAGACCTACTGCAATTTCAACTCCATTTCTCCGATTTTCTCTCCGCCTCATAACACACTGTCAACGAAGTTGTTTGTTCGGGACAATCGAGTGATGATTGCATCGGTCGATATACGGTTATCGAATCGAAACCTCGTACGGTATACTACTAAGACAATTTCGTCGTTTGCGTAACTGATTTATACGCCGGAGCGATCTCGGTACCTGCACATTGTGTAGAGACTGACCGCTCCGTCCGCTTCTCGTTTACATAAGCCTGCAATAAGATTGGAAGGGGAAAGAGATCTAAATCCACTTCAATTTCTGCTGCGCAAAGTGAAAGCACTGAAAACTTATAAAAAAATATTCGTTTTTTGCACCTACATGCCGAAACGAATTCATGACGTTCATTCAATAGAAAATCCATCTCTTGCCGAATAGATGATACATCTATTCGGCATTAGTGGTTAATTAACAATTGAGGCGTTTTATATGTGTGTGAAATCACTATTAAAAAAAACTTGCATTGTTTACGACTCTGAATTGAAGTAAAATTTTAAAAACTGTTAAACATAATTTTCTTACCTTTCGAAAGAAGGTTCAAACGAAATAATAATAAAAACAGTCTCCATCGTACAACTGGATGAATTCACAGTATGGTTATCCATTTGCGAGCACTTTTATGCTTATGCAAATCTTTTACTTTTAGCTTTCCAAATTAAAAAAGCAAATGAAAAATTTGCTTTATCTTGTCACAATGCGCAAAGGCTTCGTTGGGGTTTGCTTATAATTATTTTTTTATGTTTCTTCACAATAATCATTGTAGAAAATAAACACTTTTATTAACCGGTGGAAAAAAAAGAGGCCGTGTATGAGAAACGACATTCACGAGTTTGAGTAACTCGCAACTCGTGATTTCTTGTCAAAGTGGTCTCGAAGGATATTGGAAAGGGTGGGGGAGTCCAGAATCTACGTCTTGGGTGACCGGTAAATCGCCGGTTAGTTTCGATCGACCAAGTGCTCGGAAAACATCAGAGGGTAGAGGCAAAGAAAAAATAATAAATATAAAAGACAAGATAGATAGAGAGAGTGAGAGTGAACGAGGAAACGAAAGAAAGGATTAGAAACAATCGACCCCGAGAGAAACTTCAATTTAAAGAGGCTAATCGCAATATACGAGAGGCATGACCCATTGAAGAGGACCGGCGAGAGCATTAACGATACATCGAGATAAAACTACAAAATCAAAAAATTTGGGCAAATTTAGAAAAATAATCCAAAAAGCTTTCAAAAATTAAGAACGAAAGGCAATTTAATAAAAAAAGAGATAAACGTAGAAAACCGAAAATTAAAAGTGAAAGAAAGTCTAGATAAAAAAAATTATAATTTTTGAAGCATGCATGTTAAACAATCAGGTAACCCGTCCATTGGTGATTGGTACAACAATCGTGAAATTCTTCTTATCGGCGTGACAAGCGAATTGGGAAGAGCTTTGTTGGAAAAGTTACTTCGGGCTTTGCCGAATGTGAAAATCTACACGATCGTAAGATCTCGAAATTGTATGAACAAGGACGATAGAATCAAGAGTATATTTGCTTCACCGGGGTATAGTATTAAATTACCTATTGAATTAACAAAATTACGAAACTGACAATTTTTTTTTTTTATTAAGGAAAGATAGTGAGAATCCGTGTGTTTGCGAACATTTATGAGTTCGTTATTCAATTTCTTTCATCTTATTTATAAATTTCTGAAATGAACAAATTTTCCTTAATTGGCATTTGATATAACGGCGTCTTGATTACCGTTAATTGGCGTCAAGATGCAGCGAAATTGATTTGACAATGATTTCTGCTAATGATCTATTTATTGATCCGTACAATGATTGTAGCTATGAAAGACTGCGGCTTCAAGAACCAAATGCGATTTCGAGAGTGAAGGTCTTGGAGGGGAACTTGCTATACGAAAATTATGGCCTCAGCAAGGAAGACGGCTCGTCGTTGAAAGCGATCAGCATTTTATTTCATGCGGGAGGACCGTACAATGAAGCCTTCAGGTTTTGTCAAAAAATACCGCACCTGCGTGCGATTGTCATTGCGTCGTCGTTGTTTAAATGCAAGGGAACGATCGCGGAGGAGCCGTGCAATGAAAACTTTCCGTCTGTACCGTTGGTTCTTTTGAGAATTCCGCTCCTGGGTCCTGCACACAACGAACCGATGCCGGGATTCGTCGAAATTCTGAAAGGATCTACCGCTCTCATCGTTGGCGCAGGCTATGCATTGGCAAACTCAAACTTTCCGGCTGAAGTTTATCCGATTGACCTCGTGGTGAATTCTATGATCGTCGCTGCATGGGAGAAAGGCCTCAAGTGAGTTTGGCGTCTTTTGACTACGTTCACCATGTTTATATTCAATTGGAAAGTCATTGCTGTTGATAGATTTTTTTCCCAGCGAAAATCGCTTTTTGAAAATCTTCGATGACGTGAAAATGATTATACATTATGATTATTATTAATACATATAAATTATTATATATTATTCGGCGTATCATTATAGAAAAAAAAACTATTTTCACAAATCGCGGCTACGGTAACTTTATTTTTGCGAAAATAAAAAATTAATCGAGCTATCATTCGTTGTTATGACGTTTAATCTAGAATTCAATTGTATTATTTTTTTTTCTCATTCAAATTATACTTTTTATGTTTTTAAAACACAATTTCGCATAAAGTGGTCAACAATAGGAAATCGTTAAAGCATTTTCGCACAAAAAAGAAGTATTACATTCGTTCCAGCGATTGTTCGAGAGTGAAAGTCACAAGCGAGCACGATCGTTGAGCGCGATCTAGCAGAGTGCACCATTAAATTGCAATAATGATTTAATCAATCCCGTTAGTTATTTCTCATGTGACGGTTGCTGAAAACGTATCCAGATACAGCGAACCATGCAAAAAACGAATAGCACACGTATTCATTAAACAACTGTTGAGAAATCGTTGCACAAGTATTTTTACCGGTAAATGGATCGCCATCCAAGATGCCAGTGAACTTCGTAAATACGGAAAACGAAAGTGCTGTGAAGTTTGCACGATCACGTAACCACGAAGGAAAAAGTATTCCAAATAAAATTTCGTTCGTAATATTTATCGTCAGATCGGAGTTTCATTGATGTCTTCAAAATAGAATCTTAAGCAGGGAATCATATTGGGCAAGGATTTTTTTCATAAGCGATTTATCTCCAAACAAATTTCGTTATTTTTTTTGGTAATTTAGGAAAAGACTTCTGAGGTTTGGATGTTTGAGAATGGTGTTTCGGTTTGTTCGGTTTCATAAAAATTCATTTCTATTTCATAATTGCCATTTCGTGATTTTTGTTTCATTTCAGTTTTAATCCTCATTAAATTTTTATAAATTTGTATTTTTCCGATTGTAATTTTAGTCAATTTTCAGGGTAGTAATTTCATTAAATTTCCATAAATTTAATTAAATATATATTTTAATATATTAACCATAACTAAAATTGAATCAAATGAAAATTATGAATATCGAATCAGCCAAAAAAGTAAAGCAAAGTGCGCACTAAAACAAAAGCGATAGTTACGAAAGTCTTCGTAATTACAAGTTCGAGAGAAAATAAGGTGAATTTTCTTTCGTATATGTAATTACGAAGACTTGCACTTTCTTCGTATATGTAATTTCGTATATATAATTTCGCAGCTATCGCTTTTATTTTAGTGCGCACTTTGCTTTTCCCTATTACAAGCGATAGCATGAAGGAAGATTAATTGCTCAGCCCGGAGAACGCCTTGCAACATGTCGTACAATCTAGTCGTCAAACTGCAATAAGGAGAATGAGAGGGTGTCAGAAGAAGGAAGGATATGGAATGAGATCTAACCGTATATAGTTTACTATATATAGAGGATTCCCAGACACAAGACAATTATTCTCGATTTTCCACATAACCGAGATTAATTTTGGTGGAGATAGATTCTGGTGGAATTTTCCCTCATAAACTGTTTTGTTCAAAATCTATTATTTTTGTGATTGTTTAGTACAACAGAAGCTCATCAGAATGAATAACTTTCAAAATTTGATACCCCAAAAATTATCCCCCGTCACTGAAAGCCATTTTAGGGGCTCTATTGGAATATGAAAAAGAAGGTCTGCGCAACATTTCAGGTGGATCGGAAACAAGGAGTACTTTCGGAACCATATCCATAGATTTGTGTGTATTTGTTTGTGAGTGCATATATATTTGATTCCTGCGAGCCTCGAGGAAATTCGTCGTTGACCATCAAAACAGCAGTCTATACAGGAATAATGCACGGATGTGTTTTGCTGTTTTGTTTGCAGTGGGGTATAGAGAGGAAGAACATAAAATCCCACTGGCTCTAAGAGCCAGAAGGCAGTCTTATTGCTAGACTAGAAAGCTTTATTTACCAGTTGTTTTTTTACCCACAGCAAGGCTTATTTACCAGTTCTTTTGGCCTGAAGGGGATTTTCAGGGATAAATTTATTTTCGCGTCGCTGAATCACCGAAATAAATCGATTTCATCTGTTCCACCAAAAGGAACAATCTCTTGCTTCACTGAGGCTTTCCCTCTTGGAACTCACTCGTCGAGCCCTATCCTTTTTCGTCCGTTTCTTTCCGCACAATGATAATCGAAGCTTTCGAAAAGTAAACGTCACAACCATCTGAGGTTTATATTATCGTGAGACCCAACACAACGAAGCTTTACTACACAACCTGCTACGAAATGATTGCTGCCAATTGTATAGAGTATAGAGCCTGTAATTTCCGTCTCAGTGGTGATCGGACTTAGGGGACAGCCGTCCTAAATAAACTTCCTGCTAGTAGCTACTATCTATTATACTTGAGCCCTGGGACTTCCATTTGGTCAGGGAGATCAAGGACTACAGCGGCTCGATCGATCAATACCGACTCCTGATTGACTTCTTTAAAGGCATCTTTCAACGAATCCTCGAATCTTGGTCAATTAATCGTTTGAATACTAGGCTGCTTGCAAAAATGACCTGTTTTGATAAATCTATATTTGATGATGTCCTGTGATATCATTTGCATTACTTATAATTTTTAAAAAGTATGATTTTTCGTATAACTCTCATTCAGACAGCAAGTGGGAATAAACAAATAGGATCTATCCGAGTATTAGTCAGCAATGTGGTCGGCGTCATTCGACCAAGAGAGGCTTAAGACTCAATCCGATCCCAAACAGAATTCGGTTGCCCTTATCCAATAGATGGAACGAGATACTAAGGTCATCAAAGGTACAGTCGCACTGGGTTGCACCAGTCGTTGATGGTATCCAGAACCCCCGGAACAAGCTGGCCTTACTGCATTAACGGGTGGCGAAATGCTGCATAACGATCATCCTGTACACCGAGATGATCCGGAGATCGTTAATAGTCAGAATCACGTACATGTTCCCAAAGAGCCTAACACCCTAGGGCTCAGTGAAGTATCGACCTATTACGTATCGGCTGACCATCCGTACAAACTACTTAAGTACTAACTAACTGGATGCCACTTTGGTTTTGCATCACCAAACTTCTGAAAAGCTTATGACAGGGCATCACGAATACCCGAGATGGCAGCCATATACAAGGGTCGTCCAATTATCCTGACACTTATGGCGAAGCAATCAAAGATCGTATCTTTGGAAACAGAGCTGGAACAAGTAACGCCATAAGATGAAGATATGTTTGGCGTCCCAACGAGGCCACAATAAGACCGATGGCAATGATGCGGATGATGCCAATGATAGGACGGATGTCCATGATCAGACTGATAGCAAGAAAAGCTCACTGGTCCTCAAACTGGCCCAAAAATTTGATATTTCCGTCATAAAAGATCACAAAATGTATTGAGCAGTGTTTTGAAGAGAATTAACTGTGTTTTTTAAAATATTTTTTGGACCCGGTTTGCAGTTGTATAAGTGACCTTTTTCGCCCTTCATTATAAACCCTACTATTTTTTGACGCAGTAACATTTTTCTAGCCAGCTAAAGTCACGCTCTTTTTGATCGATTTTTCAGAAATGAAATTGACGAGCCTATCGTGTATAACGCGCCGAATCTCGGATGCACCTGGGGCGAAATTGTAGAAAAGGGTAAACTGGCGAATCAAAAATTCTCCTATCCAACGTTTGGTATCCGTGGAATTACTTCCATTGGTTTCATCCATTCAATGATCGTTTTGCTTTTGGAATGGATGCCCTCGGCTCTGTGCGACGCGATTATTTTCCTTTATGGTGGAAAACCAAGGTAACGTACACGCATATTTGTATATGTATGCGTGTGTGTGTGTGTGTGTGTGCGCGCGCGCGTATGTGTGTGTGTGTGTCACGCGGTATAAAAAAGGTAAAACTGTTTATTCCATGACAACCGCCATTCAAAATTGGCACAAAAAAGTTCATAAAAAAAATAAAAATATATTGACATTCTATCAATATCTTCATTATTAGGGTTCCGTACTCAAAGGGTAAAAACGGTAACCCATTACTAAGGCTGTCTGTCTGTCTGTCTCCAGGCTGTATCTCAAGAACCGCTATAGCTAGGCAGCTGAAATTTTCAGAGATTATGTATATCTGTTGCTGCTATAACAAAAAATACTAAAAACAAAAAAGTGAATATTTAAGGGGGGCTCGCATACAACAAACGCGTTTTTTTGCCCTTTTTTGCTCGATATCAATAATGGCAACAGGTAGGCGCTTGAAATATTCACAAAATACTCAGTTGTATTTTTACTTTAATAATAAATACGTTTCTTGTTACGGACGGTACGGAACCCTTCGTGCGCGAGTCCGACTCGCACTTGCCCAGTTGTTTTATTTTGGTTTAATTGCGTCTTGTCTGTACACATATTGGTTTAATGGTTAAAGAAGACTAAATAGACAAACAAAAGTCGAGTTTTTAGAAATTAGAAATGAAATCATATTTTCCGCTGTCACAAATATTTATGTAACGGTGAAAAGTGGGATTGATGAAAGATTCCGATTCAAGATGTTAAAATCTTGACGTTCGTAACGTTTGTATTTCAAGGAGGATTTTGTTGCAGAGTCATGTTATTAGAATATACTTTTGGTTAAATGAGAATTTATTGATTAAATGAGATTAATCAATTGAATGATCGAAGAAAAATTTATTAATAAGTGAATTGAGAGAGAAAAATTTGTTGGAACGAAGAGTAAAGAAAATGGTAATAAAATAAGAAAACTTGTTCGTATGTCAAGATGTGTGCCGGAATACGAGCAAGTACGCAAATCTCTACGATCGTTGGAACCAATCGCTTTGAAATCTTGGTCCGTCGAGAGAACTCGTGTTCACCAACTGCAAGAACATCTCACCCCTGAGGATAGAGATACGTATCCTATTTGTCCCGAAATCGAACTCGAATCTTATATCCTTAGCTCTGCAGCATCAGCGAAAAAATATTGTGCCAATCAGGCCAATATCAAACTCGTAAAAACATTTACACGCTTGTTCATGGCTGCAATCGTCATTCTGACGTTGTATTACTTTTTCAAATAGCACAATTCTATCATCAGTCCTCCATTTTGTGTTCGTTTATTCAGAATTTCATGGTCATACGTTGGCTTTAAGTATTCCGGTTTTTATGGATCTTTTATGTTTTCCTATACATTTAATGACTGGCATTAAAATGGGAAGATCTTACGCTGCTGGATTTGCTGTGGCGTTTTATGGAAAAGGGAGATGTTGATTTGTTGCTTCTGGAAAATGAATGAAATATCAATGTTAAACATGTCACTGGTTTTTTTTTATGAAATAAAATAATATTTGCCATAAAATCGAATAAAAGAAATCAAATATTTAATGAGATGAAATTTTGTATACAATAAAAAGTGATGATAACAAAATTCATGTAACAGGTGATTTTTTTATTAATCAGTTGTTTTTAACCAATCGCTAGAAATACCGATGACCAACTGATTTTTCGTTTATTCCATAGACGAAGTAAACGCATTGCGAGAACGAGTTTCTTCGGTACAAAGATCACTCGCGAGCCTCGTGTTACAAGTCTTTCACTCGTACAAAGTTATAAAAGAATCTAGGCGTTTTATGGAAGCGATTCCTAACAGATGGAAAATATGGGAGAGCCTGGGAAAATAAGGTAAAAAGGAAAACGCGGAACATAAAATCGATAGTTCGGTCGAGAAAACCATCTGCTGGAAAACTTTGACAACGTGCGCCTCATGTGTGCGAACCGACTCTTGAGCACTTGAGAGATATGAGGAAAAAAACAATGGACGGGCAAGCTCGTGCTTTATCGGATGGAAATAGCAGCGGATTGAACATGAAGAGTGAAGCGTTAGTGCGTTTTGGAGGACTGAAAAAAACACTACGGATGCATACGCAAAGCAATATTTATTCTTTATTCATACATGATAAACATTTCACGTGATCGTCCGATCACTCCATACGAATCAGTTGTTACCAGATGTTTCCTGGGTGCCTGAAAAGTTTGTCCACTGTAAAGTTATGGATATCAAATTAAAATTAATTAAGGCATCGTGTCAGTGTGAAATTTTGAAAAAATCGTTTTTTTGCATTATCCTATAGTATACACTGTTCTAAGCATTCTCTAAAATATTTTTATCGAAATTCAAATTATTTCGTCGCTACAACGTTTCTTGTAGAAAAGGAACGGAGCAGGACTACGCGTGACTACAATCTTGAAACTCGTTTTTCTCGGAATGGTGTTTCTCAAAGCGGTGTCCACTCTCAATGAAAGAGTTTTGAAGATATCTATTTCCAATTTTGAGAGATATATATTTCCAACATTCTTAACGTCATTCTCGACCGCGCTATGGAAGCTTTTTTTTAATTTTCCTATTTTTTTACAAAATATTGTCGAAAAAAAGGGCGAATTCTATACTTTTTATTCAAACCACCACCATTTTCTCAAATTAGAAAAAAAACCTCCATAGCGCGATAGCGACTTTCCTACAGATTAATAATATTTTTGAAATTTTGGTTTCACATCAAAATTGCGACCGAAGTCGTGGACATTGAACACGACGTATTTTTTAACGTGTCATTTCAACATTTTATTTAATTATTATATCCTATGTTACGTCTACCGAAACCTAAACGGTCACCGATCTGGCGACGTCGCCAAGTTCAACTCGAACAGTTCTAGCAATCCAAAGACGCCAAGCAATCCACAGGAAACACATAAAACTAAAAAACACCCTAGTCACTCGTTAGGAAAAGAACGTACAAATTCACGAATTTATAATGATCGTTCGAAAACGAGATATGAAATCCTCTATCCCTAAAAATATACATTCCGAAAGAAAAGCCTTCGGGCCGGAAGTTGACACA